>JAXIVJ010003449.1:0-17500 GCA_036785665.1 Chirona hameri | reverse complement strand
AACCATGAAAGATGCTGAAGTATGTCTTGAAAGGGTGGCATTTGCTATACGCTGGAAAGAGGAAATCGAAGAGAAAAATAAGAATAAGATCCAGGTGAACATGTCACAACAGAAACCTGATAGTAAGATTACACTCAGACCACGATTCAGTGACACCGATACAAAACAAGCACCTCAGGCTAACCCAGTCACAGAACACGCTCTCAAAAATACTAAAACAGAAATAATGGGACTGTAGCCGCCGACCCTCCGATTCGTCATAACTGACCAGCAATAAATTAAATTAATTCTAGATATTTATATTCCGACATGCCATCATGTCATGCCATCTAATGCCGTTACTGGAACACAAGTACAACAAACAATAAGCAAATTAGCCAATAAGAAATGAAATATATGGCTAAAGGAACTGAGAAAAGGGAAACTGATACTTATCCTGATGCAACACAAATACAATCAAACTAATTATCCTTACACAACAACTAAATGCACACGAAATATTATGCAAAACAGAGGACAAGTAATCGCAATAATAATTCGCTTACCGACTTAATACACTCTTCGGCTCCGGTGACTATCGAACAACACAGTCTATCGCTGTATAGGTATGTACAATAGTACATGTTCAAACTTGTTCAAGACGGATTCAAACGTGAATAAAACTTATAGCCTTGATGATTACCAACCGCGAAGCCTATTTTATGACCTATTTAATCTTTCGAATGTGTTTTCCTTATCGGCTCGCGGGCGCCGCACGCGGAAACTAAATTGCGGCACCGCCGAATATTAGCACAAATAAAGCAAAAAAGGACAACACAAGGAAATAATAAATGCATGGGCGACAAGGTTATTTGGTTCGTTGTCAAGGCGGCAACACCCCCCACCTTGACCCGACCAGGGCTCAACAAACACATACACAAACACTAGGACGGTAATAATGTACAGCGTCGTCATCTTTATGAACTGGACGGGCACATTCGCCAGGTAATTCAACATCTACCGTGGCGGTTACATTATTTTAACCTCTAAGCCAATGCAGCGTCCAGCGATGAAATACTGCGGTAAGGCAATGGACGATGCAGTGAACCATGCGCAGTAGCACAGACATTGCAAATGTCTGTCGAAACGGCTGCAACATTCCGAAAACAAAGAATAATTCTGCAATGTAACATGATTGCCTGAAACAAACTGAGCCGATGGCTCAGTTTGTATACATGACATATGTCCGCTGCTCATAACTTCACTGTTCAGTCTCTAGAACAAGAACAAGCTTCGAGATAGGTCTTTTGAGGACCGAGGTAGCGGTCTGCACCATGGCGGACCGGACGAATCCCTTTCTATCCGGAAAAAACTCTTTTACTCTGCCCAGAGGCCACTTACATCGCGGAGAGTTCATGTCTACGATAAGTACTATATCATTCACTGACATATTCCTTTCCACCTTATTCCACTTGTGTCTCATCTGCAACAAGGGCAAATATTCACGAACCCAGCGTCTCCAGAACACGTCTGCCAGATACTGCATCTGCCGCCACCTGCGAACAGAACAGAACAGTCCCTGGTACTGAAGACGCTACCTGGCGCTGGGCCACCCCGCAGCAGAAGCAAATCATTGGGAGTCAGTGGCTGCAGATCCATTGGATCACTTGACACAGTGGTGATCGGAGTCGAGTTCAAAATGGATTCAACCTCGCATAATAGCGTGCGGAGTGACTCATCCGTCAATGTTTGCTCCCGGAGAAGCGCATTCAGCACCTTTCTTATGGTACGAATCTGTCTTTCCCACACTCCTCCGTGAGAGGACGCACCAGGCGGGTTGAATACCCATGTGGTTGAATACCCTTATGGTACGAATCTGTCTTTCCCACACTCCCCCGTGAGAGGACGCACCAGGCGGGTTGAATACCCATGTCATTCCCTCCTTCAGCAGAAAATCATGCACCTTTTTCTCCTAAAGCCCTCTCAGCTCCTCGCGTAGTTCTTTCTCGGCAGCCACAAAGTTGGTGCCGTTGTCTGATCTTATGTATGTTACCTGACCCCTGCGAGCCTGGAATCGTCGCAATGCGTTGATGAAAGAGCTCGTGTCTAAGCTCTCACATACCTCAATATGAACCGCACGGCTGGACAGATAGCTAAACAGAACAGCAAATCGTTTTAACTGCTTTCTGCCCACCTTGACATAGAACGGACCAAAGAAATCCGTTCCCACATGGCTGAACGCACCCGTGTGGACCGTCGTTCTCTCTGCTGGTAGGTCGGACATAATCTGCGTGGCTACAGGAGCCTGGAGCTTTCTGCAGCGGACACACTTCGAAAGCACTGCGAACAGCCGCGTTGCCATCTATTATCCAGTACGTGCGGCGTAATGCTTCCAGAACATGCTCCCTACCTAAATGGCCTCTACGCTCGTGCATATCTCGGATAACAGCATCGGTGATATGACCTTTCTTCGGCAGAATCATCTGGTGTTTGCACGAAGCCGACAACTAAGAATTCTCCAGACGACCGCCGACTTTGAGAATGCCGTCCATCATGCACGGGTTTAGTCTGTAGAGAGCGCTGGGTTTCTTCGTTGAACCTGAAGACAGGTCGTCTGGAAAAGATGACTTCTGAACATGCTGGATGATAGCTGTTTCTGCTCTGTTCAACTCGTCTACTGTCAAACGCGTAGGATCATGCAGGAGTGTAGACCTTTCAGGACTACCTCCTCCTTTCTCAGAAGCTCGATCACGCAGAATAGCTTTCAACCGAAGCATCCATGCTACACTGGTTTTCAACCTGTGTCAATCGGATACGCTGTGTAAGAAGCGGGTAGTGTGAGCCTCATCTGCGACCACAGCGTTTACACTACCCTTGTTCACTTCCATCAGCTCGTCATCGGAACTGGATCGAACGTCTGGCTGTTCAGGCCACTCGGACTCTGGACGCCCTAAGAACGATGGCCCAGCAGTCCAATCAGATTCCCACAATTCCCGCGCTGAGAGTCCACGCGAGAGGACATCAGCTATGTTCAGCGCAGACGGGACGTACCTCCATTGGTGAGGCCTGGAGCCATCGTGTATGACAGACAGTTGGTTAGCAACGAAGGTCTGAAATCGAGAAGTCTCGTTCTGGATATATCTCAGGGTTGATATGCTGTCGGTCCAAAAGTACACTTCATCTATTGGCAGCTCTAATTCGTGAAGGATCTGAGTGCTCAGTTGTACTGCCAAGGTGGCAGCAGCGAGCTCTAGTCGTGGAATCGAACATGTCTTCAGTGGAGCTACCCTCGACTTGCTCATCAACAACGCTGTCGAAACCGATCCGTCGTCATCAATCGTTCTGATATAGGCCACTGCACCATAGCCGGACTCGCTGGCGTCACCGAACATATGCAACTGGCTAGTCTGCATCGGGACGTTGGGAGTAAGACTCCGAGGCACGGAGAATGCACGCAACTCCTGCAGTTGCTAACACCACTGGTTCCACTTTCTCAAGTAAATATCAGGAATCTGATCGTCCCAGCCCAACTTCAATCTGCATAGATCCTGGAGCACTATTTTCGCCGGCAAAATGAACGGAGATCCAAATCCCAGCTGGTCGTACACTGCGCTAACGGTCCCAATAATTCCTCTCCGTGTGGCTGGTCCCTTACGAACATAGATACGAAAACTGAGCGTGTCATTCCCAACATCCCATTGTACACCGAGAGCCCTCTGAGTTGACATGTTGTCTGGTCAGATCCACCGTGTCGGGGAAAGCACAATCCGCCTCAGGAAATCCCAGCATTGCGTCAGGACTGTTGCTCACGAATCCAGTCAGTCGAAACTTTTGCACAACAATCCCTGACCACCTGGGTAACTTCAAGCAACTCCCCGGCCGTTGAACACGACTTAAGATAGTCGTCGACATGGAACGAACGCTCAATGTTGTGCTTTACCTCTGGATGGAACTCGTCACCGAAGTCCTGTGCAGATTTTCGCAGAGTAAAATTTGCGCAGGAGGGAGAGCTGACAGCTCCGAACAGGTGTACGTTGACCTGGTATCCCTCTAAGTCCTTCCCTACGTCACCATGAGGCCACCACAGGAAGCGCAGCAAACTTCTTTGTCTCGGTGGTACATGAACCTGGTAAAACATCTTTTCGATGTCAGTCATGACCGCAACTGGCCGTTCCCGGAATCTAACAGGAACTCCGAGTAGTGAGCTGGTGAAGTTTGGGCCCTGCATAAGACAATCGTTCAGTGAAACAATTCGAAACCTGGCGGAACAATCATACACTACTCGGATTTTGTCTGGCTTGATAGGGTGATACACTCCATGGTGCGGAATGTACCAGATGTCTTTGCCAACGTTCAGTCGATCTTCTTCCACTCTTTCTGCATAGTTTTTCTCGACCAGGCCATTCACGAATGTCTTGTAATCTTCCATGTACTTTTCGCTTCTGTTCATCTTCCGTTTCAGATGTTCGGTTCTGTGCTATGACTGCTGCTTGTTGTTGGAAAACGGTTCGTCATTTTTGAGCGGCAATGGAATCTCGTAGTGCCCGTTTTTGTAGCGTGTTCCGTTTTCAACCGTTTTCAGCCACATTCTGTCTTCCACAGACAGCCCGACGTCGGTGGAACTGTTGTCTCCGAAATCCTGGTTATACAGCGCAAGGAACTTTTCGTGGAGATCCAAATCTGCCTCCTTCACACTAACCCTATTGACTCTAGCCATATGACTTGTGACAGCACTGTGTCCCTTGGGTCCATACACTGTCCAGCCCAGCTGGGAACGGAAGGCGAATGGCGCCCCTTCAGCGCCCTTCCTGATCTCCAGCCTCCGGACAGTTTCCACCAATCATGAGTCCGATCTCTGCGTCGGTCTGAGGCAGAGTAATCCCCTCAAGATGTATCCATCGCTCAACGTCTGCTGGAGTCGCAATGTCCTCCTGTTTCACAGGAATCCTGTCCAGTGTATACGTGGGTGGCAGCTGAATGGTTGATGCAGAGTCAATACCTGAGATAGTTAATCCTTTGACCACCTGGCACTGAACAGATTGGTTTTCCGAAGTGGCGGTCATCATCTTCAGGTTTGTAGTTTTTCCCACGGCGTTTAGCTTCTGTAAAGGCGAAATCGTGCAGAATGTTGCACTCGATACCAAGGTCCAGAAACGCGTGAGTTACAACCGATCGTGAGCCGTCTGGTGAGCGTACTATCACAGGTATGATAGCCATCATGATGGCGGAATCGCCACGCGTACTTGCCGAAACTCCCGCGCCACTCACGTGCAGTCTTCCATTTCTGACGACCGTTGTTGACCCAGCACTGCCGCCACTACTGAAACTGTCTGTAACCGGCGCCGCTGCTGGAGGCGGCATGCGGTCCTTATGTAACTGAGTGGGGTGGCGACCCTTGCAGATGCTGCACGATAATTTCCTAGTGCACGCGCTGAACCGATGGTTAGGGCGAAGACATCCGAAGCAGAGTTCTCGTTCAACGATGAATGTTCTCCTCTCCTCATAGGACAGACACTTCAGCCTTTCGCACAAGTCTGTGAAATGTTGCCCGGCACAGTACAGACACTTTGCTACTCGCAAACGTAAGCCCTCGTCGACGGCGGTGGCAGACACAGTGTGAACCTTCTTGCCACCCCTGTCCGTCTTCACCAGCTTTCCGAATGTAGGATCTGTGAGTTTCCTCACCTCCCTGTCAACGAAGACGACTATGTCTTCGAACCTGACCTTTCTTTTCGCTTCTTCCTTGATTCGGATGACTCTGCCGCGCCAGCTGTCCTGGCAGTGGAATGGACGTTTTTCCACGATATTGCGCATCGTTCGGGGGTGGTCAGTTTCTCGAGTCCCTGGCGGTATGTTCTGCATCACGTTGAGGCGCGATGTAAGCGCGATGGAAAACTTGTCGAGGCTATCGACGTCTCCAGGCTTGATATGATTCCATTCAGTCAGCATATCAACGAATGCAGCAGATAACGAATCCGGGTCTCCATAACGCCTCTCAAGCAGGCGCCTGGCCTCCAGATAACCCGAGCCATCGGACATATGCATGCACCCACGTATGATGTCAAGAGGTTTCCCACGAACGTACATCTGAAGATAGTACAGCCTTTCGTCCGAGTCATCAGTTTTGTTAGCGATTCTGGAGTCAAATGCTCGAATGAAGCAACGGTACTTGGTCACGTCACCATCGAAAATCGGTATTTCGGCTTTAGGCAGCTGACCCTTCTGAAGCTGAGTGAATATAGCCTGTGAGTAGTCCGTCTGCTGCGACTGTTGTAGCTCGGGACGTTGCATTGTCTCTGCAACAGCCGCCGAATCATAGTCGCTTCGCCGAGCGCTGTGCGTGATCGGTTCACGCAAAGCCACCGAAACGCCCCTGGAACTGTGACCTCTCTGCTCTAGCACTCTAGGCTCGGCAATTCGACAAGCCAGGGAGTGAGAAGAAAACTCGTTGTCTCGCTCCAAGTGTCCCGACAGCTGATGCACAGCACGCTCTGTGTTATCTGAATCTTCAGCCTCTATTAACACGCGCCCTGGGCCTCGTTTCATAAAGCTTTTGGCGTAACTTACGAAATGCGTGAGTTACGCCATCAAAAGCTACGCACCGTAAATTAGTCCGTTTCACCAAGGTGCCGACGGAGTTGTTTACGCCGGCGCAGTTTGCGTTGATGGCGTGAACAATCAAGGGTATTTGAAAAATTGAAGTGTATTGAAAGCATTATAATAAACATTTGTGTTTAATGCAATGATTGAAATTGGAATGATAAAAATATGTAAAAAATATTTGTAAAATAAATAATGTTAAAATATCGTTTCTGAGTAAATAAATAAATAAATAATATGGACCCAGGCGAAAGCCATTAGAGCTGCCTTTATCGAGCCCACGTGTCCGGTGTGAGAATTTAAAGCCCGCACGTATGTGGGTTTAGTGAAAAGCTCGCGTGATTCTCGTTTTTTGTTCTTATTTAATGAATACATTACTAGTAAATAAAATGAATAATACGCTTTCACGGGCCGGAGAGGCGCCACCCTCACTGGCCGGTGGCGCCGTCACTGGCCGCAAAAGTGACGTTACTGGCCGGGGAGCGTCCTCACTGGCGTCGTGACCGATCGGAGGGGCGCCAGCTTTGCATGGGCGCCTTGGGTCCAAAGGACCAGGTCATGACCTGCATGACCTGCATGACCTGATACTCTGTACGCCACTGCATGATGCAATGTGTGAAATGTGAATCCAATCCATTACGGACTCATATGGGCTATGGCATGAATCATGCGGATTTACTGATCTAATTGTGGTTAGTTTGAAACAGTCCAGTGTATAGATGGCAGCACATAACACAGATGAGAAGCTAAAATGATGACAAGTCATGATGACACATCATGATGACATGTCATGATGACAGATGGCTTATCTAACAGGAAGTTCACTGACAACAAATTGATAGGTGTTCAGCCGCGCCAACAAAACACACAAACTCAGACACTGGCACCTTTATTGATCAGCAGTCAGTATAGATGTCAGAAAAAGGGCCTTGAAAATTCCACAATTTGCTTTACTTCAGTGAAAACTCAATGATGATCTCATTCAACACACAGGTCCATGGCGGCACTTGTCTTCAAGGCCTTGCTCATAGCTTCAACTGTATCTTACATTGGCCTTCCATCAGTGTTGCTACCAATATCCAGATTTGTTCAGCTTTCATCCACTCTTAACTGCAGCTTGGCATGAACAGACATTTTCCTACCAATTTCACTCACCAGCTGCAGTCAACTGATACTGTTTGTTCCAGAAGAAGTCACTGTTCACTGGTCACATTGGTCACATTAGCGTTTGCAAGAGGCAATTTAATATGCTATAATAAATGGCAAGCATTCAGCATACCTATACAACAGGCTTAATAAGTTTTGTGTGATGTGATTTTTGACATGACATCAACATTTTTGACATGACATAGATGATTCTGGCTAAATATATTATTACTGGCTAAATCTATGAATAACTAATGATCGGAATCAAATCTTGAGGCACTAGCTGACTGAAATGAGATGTCTGAATTTTCAACTTTGACAACCACACTTTACAAAAGTAATGGATAGGTTTAGGAATGTTGGTCATCATGCACCTGTAGATGCATGGTGACCAAAATTTGGGAAGGTGTGTATCAGTGGGGAAGATTGCAGCGTCAACACATCGCCACAGTATCTGCTGTAATGCCCAATGTGTGACGGTCATTAGTATTGCATTAGTAATCATATTAGTATTAGCATTGGTGATGCCAGAGAAATGAAACTAACCCCAGGCTTGGCTTGCATTAACATTTCCTGAGTATTGACATTGGTAAGGGTTAGTTACACCTTAGTTTGCATGAGTTTTACCTTAGGGCGGGCTTAGCATTACATGATTATTACCTTAGTAAGGGTTAGTTTTGCTAGTAAGGGCTGGAGTGTTACTGCCGTGAGTTATGACAACTCGAATAAATACTCAGGCAAAACTCATCCTTGTGTGAGTTTCGCCTTGGTATTGCATGATAAATACTAAATAAATGTGAGTTTTACTATAGTGAGTTTTGACAACTCAGGCAAGGCATTCAAATTATTAGTGTGGCTAATGTACAAAATAACCACAATACAAATAACCATGACAAATCACTATAAGTATGATACCCAACCGCCAGTCGGCATTACACCATCACCTTGCTCACTACTACTGCTCAGAGAAGTCTTGTAAATCATGTTAATTCATTGAAAACAATGCTTGCCATCTATTACAACATTGCACAAATGATATGAGACTACAGTGAATAATAAATCAATTCTTACAAACACATGTATGTCATGAGGTGGTCCACATGGTATTTGAGACACTCAAATTCTTCAGAGATTCAACTAATACTTCAGTTTCTTGCTTCACATAAATATCTTGCTATGCTCTTGAAGTAAGTTTCAATGTAAAATCATCACACCAGCCTCTAATATCGCCGCCAGGCTCACAAAATATGCCAGCAATGCAATCAAAACAGCTTTCAAGGCCATCGGAGCACTAAAACAACGCAACAAATCCTTGCGTTGCTTTTTACCGAAAATCAAGGCCCTGAAATATTATTTGGCGAAGGCTACGCCCTTTTATGAAACGCAAATGCCATAATTTACGAACAATTCGGTGCTTTGACGTAAATGAAGCGGCGTAGTTTCAATGGCGTAGCTTACGCCGTTTTTTTCTTTATGAAACGGAATTGGCGTAGGCTACGCCAAAATCGGCGTCAACTACGTAGGTTCGTAGGTTACGCCGCTTTATGAAACGAGGCCCTGGAGGGCCTCTGATAATTACACGCCCTGGAGGGAGGGGGCGGATTTCGCCCCCCCCCCCCTATGATCTCGAAAACCACGCAACGTAGTGACAAGCAGGAAACGACGTTAGATATCTCGAGACAAGCTCTTTCGAAAGTATTTCGTAATTTTTTTTTCAGGTCAATATTGAGGTCACCAGAGGTCATCAAGGGTCAGATTTTCAAGTTCTCACGACTTCGGTTCGAACACCCCCAAATATCTCGGGAACTATGATAGTTAGCAGCAAACGGAAAAAAGCAAACGAAAGTCATTGAAAAATGCAATCGACATAGGTGTCCTCAGATTTGAGCTCAGGTCAATAGTTTAGGCTACAGAGGTCATCGAATGTCAAAAAGGTGATTTTGTTTTCAAAACTGTTTTCCACCAATAACCTTTTACCTAAAGATAAAGCAATAATGTTTACGACATCGCGTGTGTCTTGTCAAGGCGCTTCGAATCATGTGCATGGTGACCGGGTTAGGTCAACTGAGAAATTTGACCTCAGGTCAAGATCAAGTGGTAACCCAAGTTGGTCATGTTGCATATTGGGAGACGTGTCTCGACGAGACAAACATATTGGTACCGTTTTCTCTTCTCTATCTTCTTTATGTCGATAGTTATTGATAAAGCCGTGTTGGCGGTCACAAAATTGACCTGACCTTAGGTCACCGATATTAGAAATCCGAGATAAACAAATTGTTGGTATCTATGACCTTATGAAGTCCTGCAAGATTGAAACCGATCGGCGTAAAACTGTGGCTGTGGTACTACTGCAAACGTTTTGGAGTTGAGGTCATCACGTGACCTGGTCTGGTGACCTGACCTGAGATGACCTGAGGTCAAGAATTTTACATAATGCGGAAAGTTCATTTCTAAACAGGTATACAAAAAACGACGGCGCTGCGCGCCGCCGTTTTTGCGCTATCCTCGAAAAACCGGAGGGTGGGCTGATTTCGCCCCCTCCAGGGCGCGTGTTAAGACCCTTTCTCTAGCCTCAGTTTCCGCCAACTCGGTGCTGATCAACAATTCTTCCTTGCAAATCCGCAGATCGAGTTCTTCCTGCTCAATTTTCCGTTTTTTCTTTAGGAAGGAAGCTCTCGCTAGCAATGCGGCCTTCTTTGTCGCTTCAATAGCGCGCAGCGATTTCAGAGAGACGTTAGAGGCATAGCTATGGCCGGACACGATTGATTCAGCCCTCAAACTCTGACCATCGATTTCAGGAAGGCCGCCTGAGACGTTACCCTGACTCCAGTTGGGTTGTGCCGCGTCTAATCTGTTCTTAGCTGCTATAGATGAATCTACATCTACATCTTCACTTTCCAACAGCTTCTGCAAACGAGTCACTAGAACAGCTTTATAGCCTTTGATGTTAGCACCCCGTTCCTTGAGTTTCTCTTTCAGCTGAGGAGCGGTCAACATGTGTAGCGTATCCATGATCAGTAACATTTCATGAGGACGTGCCGATACACGAACCAGCTAATGAAATAGGATCCAATTGCAAACTGCGATCAAATTGCAAAGGAGAAAGCAACCCAATGGAAATCAGCGACTCCGTTAAAGACAACCGATTCGAACAACCCGGACTCAGCCGCTTGCTCAGACTCAGTTGCCCGCTCCGACTCAGCGGCCTTCTCCGACTCAGCAGCCTGCTCTCCGACTCAGCTCAGATATATATATATATATATATATATATATATATATATATATATATATATATATATATATATATATATATATATATATATATATATATATATATATATATATATATATATATATATATATATATATATATATATATATATATATATATATATATATATATATATATATATATATACATACATACATACATACATACATACATACATACATACATACATACATACATACATACATACATACATGCATGCATACATACATACATACATACATACATACATACATACATACATACATACATACATACATACATACATACATACATACATACATACATACATACATACATACATACATACATACATACATACATACATACATACATACATACATACATACATACATACATACATACATACATACATACATACATACATACATACATACATACATACATACATACATACATACATACATACATACATACATACATACATACATACATACATACATACATACATACATACATACATACATACATACATACATACATACATACATACATACATACATACATACATACATACATACATACATACATACATACATACATACATACATACATACATACATACATACATACATACATACATACATACATACATACATACATACATACATACATACATACATACATACATACATACATACATACATACATACATACATACATACATACATACATACATACATACATACATACATACATACATACATACATACATACATACATACATACATACATACATACATACATACATACATACATACATACATACATACATACATACATACATACATACATACATACATACATACATACATACATACATACATACATACATACATACATACATACATACATACATACATACATACATACATACATACATACATGCATGCATGCATGCATGCATGCATGCATGCATGCATGGATGCATGCATGCATGCATACATACATACATACATACATACATACATACATACATACATACATACATACATACATACATGCATGCATGCATGCATGCATGCATGCATGCATGCATGCATGCATGCATGCATGCATACATACATACATACATACATACATACATACATACATACATACATACATACATACATACATACATACATACATACATACATACATACATACATACATACATACATACATACATACATACATACATACATACATACATACATACATACATACATACATACATACATACATACATACATACATACATACATACATACATACATACATACATACATACATACATACATACATACATACATACATACATACATACATACATACATACATACATACATACATACATACATACATACATACATACATACATACATACATACATACATACATACATACATACATACATACATACATACATACGATACATACATACATACATACATTACATACATACATACATACATACATACATACATACATACATACATACATACATACATACATACATATACATACATACATACATACATACATACACATACATACATACATACATACATACTACATACATACATACATACATACATACATACATACATACATACATCATACATACATACATACATACATACATACATACATATACATACATACATACATACATACAATACATACATACATTACATACATACATACATACATACATACAACATACATACATACATACATACATACATACATACATACATACATACATACATACATACATACATACATACATACATACATACATACATACATACATACATACATACATACATACATACATACATACATACATACATACATACATACATACATACATACATACATACATACATACATACATACATACATACATACATACATACATACATACATACATACATACATACATACATACATACATACATACATACATACATACATACATACATACATACATACATACATACATACATACATACATACATACATACATACATACATACATACATACATACATACATACATACATACATACATACATACATACATACATACATACATACATACATAACATACATACATACATACATACATACATACATACATACATACATACATACATACATACATACATACATACATACATACATACATACATACATACATACATACATACATACATACATACATACATACATACATACATACATACATACATACATACATACATACATACATACATACATACATACATACATACATACATACATACATACATACATACATACATACATACATACATACATACATACATACATACATACATACATACATACATACATACATACATACATACATACATACATACATACATACATACATACATACATACATACATACATACATACATACATACAACATACATACATACATACATACATACATACATACATACATACATACATACATACATACATACATACATACATACATACATACATACATACATACATACATACATACATACATACATACATACATACATACATACATACATACATACATACATACATACATACATACATACATACATACATACATACATACATACATACATACATACATACATACATACATACATACATACATACATACATACATACATACATACATACATACATACATACATACATACATACATACATACATACATACATACATACATACATACATACATACATACATACATACATACATACATACATACATACATACATACATACATACATACATACATACATACATACATACATACATACATACATACATACATACATACATACATACATACATACATACATACATACATACATACATAACATACATACATACATACATACATACATACATACATACATACATACATACATACATACATACATACATACATACATACATACATACATACATACATACATACATACATACATACATACATACATACATACATACATACATACATACATACATACATACATACATACATACATACATACATACATACATACATACATACATACATACATACATACATACATACATACATACATACATACATACATACATACATACATACATACATACATACATACATACATACATACATACATACATACATACATACATACATACATACATACATACATACATACATACATACATACATACATACATACATACATACATACATACATACATACATACATACATACATACATACATACATACATACATACATACATACATACATACATACATACATACATACATACATACATACATACATACATACATACATACATACATACATACATACATACATACATACATACATACATACATACATACATACATAATAGATAGATAATAGATAGATAGATAGATAGATAGATAGATAGATAGATAGATAGATAGATAGATAGATAGATAGATAGATAGATAGATAGATAGATAGATAGATAGATAGATAGATAGATAGATAGATAGATAGATAGATAGATAGATAGATAGATAGATAGATAGATAGATAGATAGATAGATAGATAGATAGATAGATAGATAGATAGATAGATAGATAGATAGATAGATAGATAGATAGATAGATAGATAGATAGATAGATAGATAGATAGATAGATAGATAGATAGATAGATAGATAGATAGATAGATAGATAGATAGATAGATAGATAGATAGATAGATAGATAGATAGATAGATAGATAGATAGATAGATAGATAGATAGATAGATAGATAGATAGATAGATAGATAGATAGATAGATAGATAGATAGATAGATAGATAGATAGATAGATAGATAGATAGATAGATAGATAGATAGATAGAGTAGATAGATAGATAGATAGATAGATAGATAGATAGATAGATAGATAGATAGATAGATAGATAGATAGATAGATAGATAGATAGATAGATAGATAGATAGATATGATAGATAGATAGATAGTATAGATATATAGATATATAGATATAAGATATATAGATATATAGATATATAGATATATAGATATATAGATAGTATAGATATATAGATATAAGATATATAGATATATAGATATATAGATATATAGATATATAGATATATAGATATATAGATATATAGATATATAGATATATAGATATATAGATAGATAGATATATAGATATATAGATATATAGATATATAGATATATAGATATATAGATATATAGATATATAGATTAGATAGATAGATATATAGATATATAGATATATAGATATATAGATATATAGATATATAGATATATAGATATATAGATAGTATAGATATATAGATATATAGATATATAGATATATAGATATATAGATATATAGATATATAGATATATAGATATATAGATATATAGATATATAGATATAATATAGATATATAGATATATAGATATATAGATATATAGATATATAGATATATAGAATATATAGATATATAGATATATTAGACCAGCACTCACCACAGCCCCTACCGTCCCCACTCACGCCCCACACTCCCCTACACCCGACAGTCCGACGACCTTAGCCCCTCGTACACCCAGACTAGCTAGCCCACGCCACCACCGACACCCCTCCTACACCCCCTCTTCCACCACTTCACCCGACTCAGCCAGTCCTACTCTACCTCACCGTCTCCACCCCCACACGCCGCCACACCTCAGACACCCTTCACCCCACCTCCCCATCCACTCAAAGACCCTCTCACCCCTGCACCACATTACCCCAACCACCCCTCCACCCAAGTTCGCCGCAGCACCCTCACCCCCGCACCACAGCCACTACCACACGCACACCCCACATACCACATCACCGTACCGCCATTCATCCACACCCTCCTAGCCTCCACTAACCCTTCACCAACACGACTACCCTCACACCCCACAGACAGCTTACACCAAGTAGGCCCACGCTCCACCCGACACCCACAACACGTCTCACACCACACGCCACCCCACGAGCCCACTCATCCCACTCCACACTCCCAGCACCCACTCCACCCCAGCACACTCGTCCACACGCACTCCGCACCACACACACACCCATCACACTACCTCCTACACCCCCTCCCTCCGCAAGACACACTGACAGCACTCACACTCCACACCACCCACACTCCACACCCACACACACCGCCGACAGCACACACTACACCACACTACCAACACACACACACACAGCACACTCCCCACACACACACTCTCACACACTCACACACACGACACACAACCACTACCACACACACACACTACACACACTCACACAGCCACACACACCACACACACACTACCTCACACAACACAGCACTCACACACTCACACCACACACACTCACACACTCACTCACAGCACACTCTACTCGACACACACACACACACACACTCACACACACACACCACACACACACACACACACACCACACACACTACACACACACACACACACACTACACACGACACACCACTCACACACCACAACACTCAGCACACACACCACTCACTGACACACACACATACACACGACACACACACCTACACACACAGCACTAGCACACACACACACACGCACTCACACACACACACACTACACACTACACTACTACACACACACACAGACACTCACACACACACACACACTCACACACAACACACCACACACACACCACACACGTACTACACACCACACCACACGACACACACACACGACACACACTACACACCACACACAGCTCAACACACACACACGACACTACACACACACTCACACTCAACACAGCACACACACACACGACACATCTACACACACACACTCACTACACACTACACTACACACACAAACACACACACTACTCCTACACGACACACACACACACACACACACACACACACACAGCACACGTACACACACTACACACAGCACGACACTCACACTCACGTCACACAGCACACCGACACCACACGACACACACCACACACACCTACACCACACACACACTCACTACACGACACACACACACCACACACGAGCACACACACTACACACACACACACACACACTACACACACACACACACACACTCACAACACACACACACACACAACACACTCACACACACCACACACACACACTCACTCTACACACACACACACACACACACACACACACATACACACACTCACACAGCTCCACACACACTCACACTCACACTCACACACACACACCACACACACACACACACACTACACATCACTCACACACACACTACTCACACTCACACCACACTCACATCACTACATCTCACACACACACACACACACACATCACACACACACTCACACACAGCTCACACACACACTACACA
>JAXIVJ010003448.1:85000-90000 GCA_036785665.1 Chirona hameri | reverse complement strand
TCCATCATCCATCCATCCATCCATCCATCCATCCATCCATCCATCCATCCATCCATCCATCCATCCATCCATCCATCCATCCATCCATCCATCCATCCATCCATCCATCCATCCATCCATCCATCCATCCATCCATCCATCCATCCATCCATCCATCCATCCATCCATCCATCCATCCATCCATCCATCCATCCATCCATCCATCCATCCATCCATCCATCCATCCATCCATCCATCCATCCATCCATCCATCCATCCATTCCATCCATCCATCCATCCATCCATCCATCCATCCATCCATCCATCCATCCATCCATCCATCCATCCATCCATCCATCCATCCATCCATCCATCCATCCATCCATCCATCCATCCATCCATCCATCCATCCATCCATCCATCCATCCATCCATCCATCCATCCATCCATCCATCCATCCATCCATCCATCCATCCATCCATCCATCCATCCATCCATCCATCCATCCATCCATCCATCCATCCATCCATCCATCCATCCATCCATCCATCCATCCATCCATCCATCCATCCATCCATCCATCCATCCATCCATCCATCCATCCATCCATCCATCCATCCATCCATCCATCCATCATCCATCCATCCATCCATCCATCCATCCATCCATCCATCCATCCATCCATCCATCCATCCATCCATCCATCCATCCATCCATCCATCCATCCATCCATCATCCATCCATCCATCCATCCATCCATCCATCCATCCATCCATCCATCCATCCATCCATCCATCCATCCATCCATCCATCCATCCATCCATCCATCCATCCATCCATCCATCCATCCATCCATCCATCCATCCATCCATCCATCCATCCATCCATCCATCCATCCATCCATCCATCCATCCATCCATCCATCATCCATCCATCCATCCATCCATCCATCCATCCATCCATCCATCCATCCATCCATCCATCCATCCATCCATCCATCCATCCATCCATCCATCCATCCATCCATCCATCCATCCATCCATCCATCCATCATCCATCCATCCATCCATCCATCCATCCATCCATCCATCCATCCATCCATCCATCCATCCATCCATCCATCCATCCATCCATCCATCCATCCATCCATCCATCCATCCATCCATCCATCCATCCATCCATCCATCCATCCATCCATCCATCCATCCATCCATCCATCCATCCATCCATCCATCCATCCATCCATCCATCCATCCATCCATCCATCCATCCATCCATCCATCCATCCATCCATCCATCCATCCATCCATCCATCCATCCATCCATCCATCCATCCATCCATCCATCCATCCATCCATCCATCCATCCATCCATCCATCCATCCATCCATCCATCCATCCATCCATCCATCCATCCATCCATCCATCCATCCATCCATCCATCCATCCATCATCCATCCATCCATCCATCCATCCATCCATCCATCCATCCATCCATCCATCCATCCATCCATCCATCCATCCATCCATCCATCCATCCATCCATCCATCCATCCATCCATCCATCCATCCATCCATCCATCCATCCATCCATCCATCCATCCATCCATCCATCCATCCATCCATCCATCCATCCATCCATCCATCCATCCATCCATCCATCCATCCATCCATCCATCCATCCATCCATCCATCCATCCATCCATCCATCCATCCATCCATCCATCCATCCATCCATCCATCCATCCATCCATCCATCCATCCATCCATCCATCCATCCATCCATCCATCCATCCATCCATCCATCCATCCATCCATCCATCCATCCATCCATCCATCCATCCATCCATCCATCCATCCATCCATCCATCCATCCATCCATCCATCCATCATCCATCCATCCATCCATCCATCCATCCATCCATCCATCCATCCATCCATCCATCCATCCATCCATCCATCCATCCATCCATCCATCCATCCATCCATCCATCCATCCATCCATCTCGATGATGGCATCGATGATGGATGGATGGATGGATGGATGGATGGATGGATGGATGGATGGATGGATGGATGGATGGATGGATGGATGGATGGATGGATGGATGGATGGATGGATGGATGGATGGATGGATGGATGGATGGATGGATGGATGGATGGATGGATGGATGGATGGATGGATGGATGGATGGATGGATGGATGGATGGATGGATGGATGGATGGATGGATGGATGGATGGATGGATGGATGGATGGATGGATGGATGGATGGATGGATGGATGGATGGATGGATGGATGGATGGATGGATGGATGGATGGATGGATGGATGGATGGATGGATGGATGGATGGATGGATGGATGGATGGATGGATGGATGGATGGATGGATGGATGGATGGATGGATGGATGGATGGATGGATGGATGGATGGATGGATGGATGGATGGATGGATGGATGGATGGATGGATGGATGGATGGATGGATGGATGGATGGATGGATGGATGGATGGATGGATGGATGGATGGATGGATGGATGGATGGATGGATGGATGGATGGATGGATGGATGGATGGATGGATGGATGGATGGATGGATGGATGGATGGATGGATGGATGGATGGATGGATGGATGGATGGATGGATGGATGGATGGATGGATGGATGGATGGATGGATGGATGGATGGATGGATGGATGGATGGATGGATGGATGGATGGATGGATGGATGGATGGATGGATGGATGGATGGATGGATGGATGGATGGATGGATGGATGGATGGATGGATGGATGGATGGATGGATGGATGGATGGATGGATGGATGGATGGATGGATGGATGGATGGATGGATGGATGGATGGATGGATGATGGATGGATGGATGGATGGATGGATGGATGGATGGATGGATGGATGGATGGATGGATGGATGGATGGATGGATGGATGGATGGATGGATGGATGGATGGATGGATGGATGGATGGATGGATGGATGGATGGATGGATGGATGGATGGATGGATGGATGGATGGATGGATGGATGGATGGATGGATGGATGGATGGATGGATGGATGGATGGATGGATGGATGGATGGATGGATGGATGGATGGATGGATGGATGGATGGATGGATGGATGGATGGATGGATGGATGGATGGATGGATGGATGGATGGATGGATGGATGGATGGATGGATGGATGGATGGATGGATGGATGGATGGATGGATGGATGGATGGATGGATGGATGGATGGATGGATGGATGGATGGATGGATGGATGGATGGATGGATGGATGGATGGATGGATGGATGGATGGATGGATGGATGGATGGATGGATGGATGGATGGATGGATGGATGGATGGATGGATGGATGGATGGATGGATGGATGGATGGATGGATGGATGGATGGATGGATGGATGGATGGATGGATGGATGGATGGATGGATGGATGGATGGATGGATGGATGGATGGATGGATGGATGGATGGATGGATGGATGGATGGATGGATGGATGGATGGATGGATGGATGGATGGATGGATGGATGGATGGATGGATGGATGGATGGATGGATGGATGGATGGATGGATGGATGGATGGATGGATGGATGGATGGATGGATGGATGGATGGATGGATGGATGGATGGATGGATGGATGGATGGATGGATGGATGGATGGATGGATGGATGGATGGATGGATGGATGGATGGATGGATGGATGGATGGATGGATGGATGGATGGATGGATGGATGGATGGATGGATGGATGGATGGATGGATGGATTGGATGGATGGATGGATGGATGGATGGATGGATGGATGGATGGATGGATGGATGGATGGATGGATGGATGGATGGATGGATGGATGGATGGATGGATGGATGGATGGATGGATGGATGGATGGATGGATGGATGGATGGATGGATGGATGGATGGATGGATGGATGGATGGATGGATGGATGGATGGATGGATGGATGGATGGATGGATGGATGGATGGATGGATGGATGGATGGATGGATGGATGGATGGATGGATGGATGGATGGATGGATGGATGGATGGATGGATGGATGGATGGATGGATGGATTGATGGATGGATGGATGGATGGATGGATGGATGGATGGATGGATGGATGGATGGATGGATGGATGGATGGATGGATGGATGGATGGATGGATGGATGGATGGATGGATGGATGGATGGATGGATGGATGGATGGATGGATGGATGGATGGATGGATGGATGGATGGATGGATGGATGGATGGATGGATGGATGGATGGATGGATGGATGGATGGATGGATGGATGGATGGATGGATGGATGGATGGATGGATGGATGGATGGATGGATGGATGGATGGATGGATGGATGGATGGATGGATGGATGGATGGATGGATGGATGGATGGATGGATGGATGGATGGATGGATGGATGATGGATGGATGGATGGATGGATGGATGGATGGATGGATGGATGGATGGATGGATGGATGGATGGATGGATGGATGGATGGATGGATGGATGGATGGATGGATGGATGGATGGATGGATGGATGGATGGATGGATGGATGGATGGATGGATGGATGGATGGATGGATGGATGGATGGATGGATGGATGGATGGATGGATGGATGGATGGATGGATGGATGGATGGATGGATGGATGGATGGATGGATGGATGGATGGATGGATGGATGGATGGATGGATGGATGGATGGATGGATGGATGGATGGATGGATGGATGGATGGATGGATGGATGGATGGATGGATGGATGGATGGATGGATGGATGGATGGATGGATGGATGGATGGATGATGGATGGATGGATGGATGGATGGATGGATGGATGGATGGATGGATGGATGGATGGATGGATGGATGGATGGATGGATGGATGGATGGATGGATGGATGGATGGATGGATGGATGGATGGATGGATGGATGGATGGATGGATGGATGGATGGATGGATGGATGGATGGATGG
>JAXIVJ010003448.1:0-80000 GCA_036785665.1 Chirona hameri | reverse complement strand
GGATGGATGGATGGATGGATGGATGGATGGATGGATGGATGGATGGATGGATGGATGGATGGATGGATGGATGGATGGATGGATGGATGGATGGATGGATGGATGATGGATGGATGGATGGATGGATGGATGGATGGATGGATGGATGGATGGATGGATGGATGGATGGATGGATGGATGGATGGATGGATGGATGGATGGATGGATGGATGGATGGATGGATGGATGGATGGATGGATGGATGGATGGATGGATGGATGGATGGATGGATGGATGGATGGATGGATGGATGGATGGATGGATGGATGGATGGATGGATGGATGGATGGATGGATGGATGGATGGATGGATGGATGGATGGATGGATGGATGGATGGATGGATGGATGGATGGATGGATGGATGGATGGATGGATGGATGGATGGATGGATGGATGGATGGATGGATGGATGGATGGATGGATGGATGGATGGATGGATGGATGGATGGATGGATGGATGGATGGATGGATGGATGGATGGATGGATGGATGGATGGATGGATGATGGATGGATGGATGGATGGATGGATGGATGGATGGATGGATGGATGGATGGATGGATGGATGGATGGATGGATGGATGGATGGATGGATGGATGGATGGATGGATGGATGGATGGATGGATGGATGGATGGATGGATGGATGGATGGATGGATGGATGGATGGATGGATGGATGGATGGATGGATGGATGGATGGATGGATGGATGGATGGATGGATGGATGGATGGATGGATGGATGGATGGATGGATGGATGGATGGATGGATGGATGGATGGATGGATGGATGGATGGATGGATGGATGGATGGATGG
The DNA here is from genome assembly GCA_036785665.1 of Chirona hameri. Classification (NCBI taxonomy): domain Eukaryota; kingdom Metazoa; phylum Arthropoda; class Thecostraca; order Balanomorpha; family Balanidae; genus Chirona; species Chirona hameri. The sequence continues at coordinate 79,144 of JAXIVJ010003448.1, read as the reverse complement.
ATGGATGGATGGATGGATGGATGGATGGATGGATGGATGGATGGATGGATGGATGGATGGATGGATGGATGGATGGATGGATGGATGGATGGATGGATGGATGGATGGATGGATGGATGGACCTGGACCTGGAGGTCCGTCCAGGTCCAGGTCCAGGTCCAGGTCCAGGTCCAGGTCCAGGTCCAGGTCCAGGTCCAGGTCCAGGTCCAGGTCCAGGTCCAGGTCCAGGTACAGGTCCAGGTCCAGGTCCAGGTCCAGGTCCAGGTCCAGGTCCAGGTCCAGGTCCAGGCTGTGTCTGTGTCTGTGTCTGTGTCTGTGTCTGTGTCTGTGTCTGTGTCTGTGTCTGTGTCTGTGTCTGTGTCCGTGTCCGTGTCCGTGTCCGTGTCCGTGTCCGTGTCCGTGTCCGTGTCCGTGTCCGTGTCCGTGTCCGTGTCCGTGTCCGTGTCCGTGTCCGTGTCCGTGTCTAGGACTTCTGTCTGACTTCTGTCTGCCCCCGGCAGGTCTGGTGGCACTGCTGGCTGTGATCAGCGCCATCATTTACGCGGGGGTGACGGCGGCCGGCCAGGGTGCCAGGGACGATCTGTCCCGGTACGTTTCACTCTACAACTATGCCACCGCCAACACCACCGACCGGGAGCTTAGGTGTATTCAGGTACGTAGTCACTGAGATACGAAACAATCGAGGGAAACTTTTGATTTGATCACGGATATATACCCAATAAACCCCTGACACCTTAACCCTCGCCCTACGGGGGCCTGACAGGCCCCCCCCCCCCCCTGAGGTTTTTCTTGAATAACTTTTGACACATGAGGTGCATATTGCTGACATTTGGTAGCTGAGTTTACAACAATCATACGTAGGCGGTACGTTTTTTATTTTAATTGGTTAAGCAGTTTGGGAGATAATAATGTTTTGATGACGTCATGTTGGTAAAAAAATGAGAAATATTTTAAAAATCGTAGAAAAGAGTTTTTAAGCAAATTGCCAACTCAATTGACCAAAAATAGAAAGTGGCATTCTCTTTAAAATGGCAATCTCGGATTTTCAAAATTTTGGGTTTTTGACCCATAAAATAAAACCAAAAGAAAAATTGGAAAAAATCCTCACAAAATCAAAATTTTCAAAGATATTGGAAAACCGGAATATATGTGATAGAACTGAGTATGGACAATACTCATATCAAGTTTCAAAGCAATATCTTCATTATTGACTGAGTGATGGCTTCCTAAGTGTAAGAAACTGATGACGTCATTTTTTTAATAACTTTTTTGAGATTTTTTAAAAAGATACGAACAAATAATTACTTTTTTGTATATCTGAGCCAAAACTGTTCTAGGAACATACCTTTTTATTTACATTTATCATTTTCTAATTTTGAGGTTTTATGAAGAGCAAAATCGCTGTTCTGGACGTGGTCGAGCCAAGGTCATTCGCTTGACCTGGAAGGTCACCCGTTAACCTGAAACCTAAAAATCGCATACTGTTAGATTCTTCTCATGACAGGAAAAATGCTGGTTCTTACTGCATTGCTCTAAGTTGCTTGGTTTGGAAGTTAACCCGGGGGCCTGACAGCCCCCCCCCCCCCCCTCCCATAGGGCGAAGGTGAAAAAGCTTCCGTAGGGCGAGGGTTAATATGAAGCAGAATTTCAGTATCCGAACTGGTAACATAACAAACAACTTATACTTGATTGTTAATTGGTTATGATTCATTACCGATCATTTTTAAGATCGAATTATTGAGGAACACGGTGGTACACGGTAGTACCCCACGGTGGTACCCCACGGTGGTACCCCACGGTGGTATCCCACGGTGGTACCCCATGTTGGTACCCCCACGGTGGTACCCCACGGTGGTACCCCACGGTGGTACTTCACGGTTGTACCCCACGGTTGTACCCCACGGTGGTACCCCATGTTGGTACCTCACGGTGGTACTCCACGGTGGTACCCCACGGTGGTACCCCATGTTGGTACACGGTGGTACACGGTGGTACCCCATGAGTCCATGCCTGGCCATAAGCGTATGTAAGAGTGAGAGTTTAGATGCACGATTTGTTGCAAAGCTTCTTGTTGCTAAAGCACACGGCAACTAACTATATTTAACCCCAAATATATACAAAGTTCGATGTGCCATGAAGTGCTTACTACACGGGCAGTGGTGCATACTCCTACCAACCCAATGGGCTATCGGGCAGTGGTGCATACTCCTACCAACCCAATGGGCTATCGGGCAGTGGTGCATACTCCTACCAACCCAATGGGCTATCGGGCAGTGGTGCATACTCCTACCAACCCAATGGGCTATCGGGCAGTGGTGCATACTCCTACCAACCCAATGGGCTATCGGGCAGTGGTGCATACTCCTACCAACCCAATGGGCTATCGGGCAGTGGTGCATACTCCTACCAACCCAATGGGCTATCGGGCAGTGGTGCATACTCCTACCAACCCAATGGGCTATCGGGCAGTGGTGCATACTCCTACCAACCCAATGGGCTATCGGGCAGTGGTGCATACTCCTACCAACCCAATGGGCTATCGGGCAGTGGTGCATACTCCTACCAACCCAATGGGCTATCGGGCAGTGGTGCATACTCCTACCAACCCAATGGGCTATCGGGCAGTGTGCATACTCCTACCAACCCAATGGGCTATCGGGCAGTGGTGCCATGGGCGTAGGAACGTTTTGAAAAGTGGGGGGGCCAGCCTCAGGTGGCAGAGAACGGACAAACCTGCATATATGTTAGGTACATATACCTTGGCAAACATGCAGGTAAATAGGCAGGTCTAGTCGTCTGTTTTGCTATCTACAGTTCAATTTTCCGAGGATTAGCAACATATAACCGGAGTCCAGTATGAGAGTACCATGTGCGTACGAGTATGCATACCTACCAGCGGAGGAAAATTTGGCTATGTGAATTGATTATGATGGGTACCATACCAGGTGTGACAAGGCAATGATGGGGTCATTGCACTTGCAGTCATGTCGTTTGAAACATGGCGCAATGCTAAATTAATTGAACCATATTCACATTGCAGGCAATGCAAGAAACATTATTGCCAACATTGTTCTAAGTAACTACGAGCTAGGATGTGAAATATTATAAGCACTTAGGCCGTAGATACGCGATAAATGACCGAATGACACGACTTGTAGTCTACAAGTCACCAACTTGTATACTTATTGTGACGACTATCTACAATAAACGAGGGAAGTGAGCAGTGACGGTGCCAGGGATCAACGGTAGATGAGGCAGATAGACTCGGTGGGGGTGGATGGGGCGGTTTTCTTAGTAATTGTAGTGTATTGGTTGGGGGGGGGGGGGGGGTGCTGGACACTCCAAGGTTCGCAAGATTGCTCTGTAGAAACAGCCCTCCCAAACCCTTGACTGACTTCCTCAAACCACTGGTTTCCCCAATCACTCAAAATTGTCTGGCGATGCTTGTGCGATACAATATATGCAGAACACCATGGTTATTACTTCACCGCTAGAAACAGCATGTATGATATAATCACCTTCCACTTATTTTGGAAATGGGCAATGAAGTCCTTATTAGAGTTGCAATATTGTCCATACCGGCACCACACCACACCGCTAAAAAAAAAAATACTGGCAATATGTATAGTGTATACGGTTATCTTAAAGCTGGCGTCGCAGAAGCTTCCATATGTCGAATCTAGAGACTTTTACGAAAATGGAAGTGTAGGTTGTAGGTTGTAGGTTGTGGGTGGTTGTAGGTTGTAGATTGTAGGTGGTAGGTGGTAGGTGGTAGGTGGTAGGTGGTAGGTGGTAGGTGGTAGGTGGTAGGTGGTAGGTGGTAGGTGGTAGGTGGTAGGTGGTAGGTGGTAGGTGGTAGGTGGTAGGTGGTAGGTGGTAGGTGGTAGGTGGTAGGTGGTAGGTGGTAGGTGGTAGGTGGTAGGTGGTAGGTGGTAGGTGGTAGGTGGTAGGTGGTAGGTGGTAGGTGGTAGGTGGTAGGTGGTAGGTGGTAGGTAAGGATAGGTTAGGTTAGATTAGGTTATCTCCGATTTTTTTCTTCTACGACATATGGAAGCTCCTGCGACGCCCGCTTTAAGATTACCGTGTATACCGACGCTGTCATTACTGTTGCATTGGCATTCTCTCCCCTAAAAATACCGCATAAATACTGTATCTTTCTAAAAAGTTATCGGGGTGTGAAACGGTGGTACATAAATATTGCAGCTCTAGTCCTTATTACTGCCGCCGCATTTAATTTCTCCGGAACGAAAGCGCCCGGCGAAAACTCAGCGCGATATCGACGCGTGATGATGCGCTTAGACAACGAGAAAGGTTGAGGCGAAACATGCATTTGAGCTGTGAAATTTAGCTCCACTAAAATGTTTTCGCAAATATAGCCTTCGTCTCAATGACTCCGACTCTGGCTTTTACCACCACATCTATCGTAGCAATACCATTACAAAATTGTTGCTTCATCTCAATTTCATTTCAAAATGACAGACATGTACTTGTTTTAAGTTGTCAAACATTTTTATTTATGTATTAAGATGGAGATTTCCGTGGCAACCGAAGAGTATCCCCGGCGATTCAAGGCCCCAGGGACGAAGACCGAGTGCCAGGGCACCTATGATTCCTCGAATAGGCGATTCACGGTCATGGCAACAAGCGATACAGTACTTCAGTTCCAACATAGCACAACGTATACTTCGTACTTGGTTCAGGAAGCATTTCCTTGCGGGGTAGTCGTTGGGCATATCTCACAGGCAGAATGAGTGATTTCCACACCGGGATTACACGCCGAAGAACGAGCGACGCCGATCATTTGAAGCGAAGAACTCAGAGGCGATGGCATCCACATCCAGCTCGTCGACACGCTGACGGTGCACAGTGCACACCATCGCCGCGTTAAGCCGGGCCTGACCCATGGTAGAGCGGAGGTACGACTTGATGCGCCTGAGAGAGGAGAATGAGCGTTCTGCCGTGGCTGTTGTAACTGGGACAGTAAGGTACAGCCTTACCAGCGTTAACACTTCGCTCATCATCTTGGTGAACACTGCACCACCAGACTGCTTGGCCCCCACGAGAGCCTGAATCACTTGGTGCACGTTCTTTCCTCCATCTCCGACCACATCAGGCAGCATTTTCAGCTGCACTTCCAGCCGCGCAAGGTCCAGATCACCGCCATACAGATCCTTCACGGCGACGGAGACGGTGAAGTCCCTTCCCGCACTCGCATTCTCTAACAGGCGCTCCACCTCACGCACTTTCTGGAACGTCGGTTGCAGGAATCTTTCCTTGAGCTGAGTGGTCAGTGTGTCCAGTATCTCAAAGAACTGGCGGCGATATAGCTCTTTCACGGTGGAGTCGTGGTACTCTCCACCACCGTCCAGCCGCTTGGGAACTTTCCGCTTTCGAGGCAGTTTGGGACCCTCCACACCTGCTTCCGCTGCGTATTTTTCGGTCTTCTCGAACATATTGTCGAACGACTCGGCTGTGCGCATCCCGTCATAGCGCTCGCACACACGTTTCACGGCCTCTTGTGTTTCTCCCACTGTCGCCGTCGCTGACTGGAGGCCACGCGACAGGTCCTCTGCTAGAGAGAACACCTCGATCGCCATGTGCAGCCCGATGAGCGTATCGAACTGCTCCATGAGCGCCAGCATTCCTCCTGCCCTTCGACCGTGCTCGCCACTTGTCTCCGCACTCACCTCCTCCAGGGTGCTCATCACGTGCTCGTAGTTTTCCACTACGCTTCGCAGCGACGCGGTGCGGCAGGTCCATCGCGTGGGGCACAACGGACGCAGAGTGCCTCCAATTGACTCTGCGGCCAGCGTCACGCGTCGGAGTACTGCAGCCGTCTTCGGCGAGTTTCTGACGAATGATGTCAGCTCGTTGGTGACATCCAGGGCGCTTCGAATCATCTTGTTTTTCCTGGCTGCTTCCTGCAACGCCAGATTTGCACAGTGTGCCAGACAATGGACATGCAGGGCAGATGGGCACTCTTCGCTGATCCTCGCCGCCACTCCTTTCACTCGACCCTGCATGTTTGCAGCCCCATCGTAGGCTTGTCCCCGACAATGACTCAGCGGCAGCTCCATGCGCACCAGTGCGTCCTTGAGCGTGGCTGCGAGCACTTCGCCGGTTGTCACCTCGGTGTGGATTAGCTCCACTGGATCCTCGTTGATCTGCAGTTCGGCGTCCACCCAACGTATGGAGAGGCTGATCTGCTGCTTCAGCGACAAGTCAGTGGCTTCATCTGCTAGAATGGCGAAGAACTTGGCCTCTCGAATATCTTTCAGCAAGTTGCGCAGAAGTGTCGTGCCGATCGAACGAATCAGCTCGTTCTGGATCACGGGAGACATGTAGTTATTCCAGTTTTTGAGCTCTGGCACGTCCTTCTTTCTGATGAGGAGGAGCTGGCTGAGGTTTCCGTCCGTTTCTTGTTTCCCCCTTATGGGAATGTTCTGTCGTAGAAGGTACACCAAAGTCTCGATGACCTTTTTCATGCATGTTCTGCGCCGGGTCTGCTCCTCACTGGACTGCTGTGACAGTAGCGCAGAAATGTTCGCTTGTTTCTCATGCAGTTCTTTCGTGCATGCCTCCTGGTGACACATTGATCTTGCATGCCTTTTGAAGGACTCTTGCGCCTTCTTCCAGTTGTTGTAGCCATCTTTCACAAACGCAGGCTCTTTGTTTTTGCTCATCGTGAGCTTTCCGAGCTTGTCCTGCCTCCGGCACACATGACAGAAAACTTTTCCGGACTCTGAGCAGAGGCTTAGCCACCCATACTGGCTGTACCACTCGGGACTAAATGATCGCGTACGCTCTCCCTGGGCACGTGCAGTCTTTGAGAGTGTGGCAGTGTCGGTCGGTTGGTGTGGATGGGCCGAGGAATAGGAAGGCGATGGGCATGATGGAGCTGGAAACAGGGAAATACCCATTACCAATTATTCATCTGGTCATTTCTCTACATCATTTCTACTAGTCTTGGTATGTCAGTAGCTCAACTTGACAGTGTGATAGTAACAGCAACCATTTTCATGCATGACATGATTGTTCACTTGGATGTTCTGTCGATCGTTGTGCTTGCAGTTTATCTATATTGTTCGAAATTTCGTTAGCTTGGACGACCAGCAGCTAGGCACTACACCAGTCTAACAAATATCGACCGTCTGAAAGGCATGGTGCGATTTCAATTGCAGACGTTCACACCAACTGGCATTCGTGCAGATCTTGACATCAGTAGACGTTTACACCAACTGGCATTCGTGCAGATCTTGACATCAGTTTGGAGAATAATTGGTCACTGACGATCTTGCAAATTCAACAGTTGCCTTAATTGCAGTGTTTTAGTAGGTGTGATTTTTCTTCATTTGGAAAAAGGGTGCAACGAGGAATACGCCTAGAGTTCATGGAAATGTTGACCTCAAGTCCTCAACACACCCCAAAACAATTGATGAGTTACGTATGTCATGTGTGCAGATGCACTACTTCTAAGGTCATTGCTTCACCTTCTGATTGGATATCGTAAGGCAGAATTTGTAATGAACAGAACGCCATTTCTAGCGTCTTTCACAAGTCAATCAGATGACATACCGTTCCCATATTTAATTTGTGTCCATTTTAACCCTAAGTATAGGTGTCTGTTCGTTACTACAGGCCTCTTTTAATCGCAACTGTGTGAAATTTGTGTGATGCATAGTTGGCACGAAAAAGATATAAGTAGGGTAGGTACAGTAAAATAAGCAATATTGAAATGGATAACACGGAATGACCACCTCAAATTGGATGAAACAGCACCTTCAACGTTTCAATTCGGTTGAATGAAATTCAGAAACACATTTAGTCATCCAAACAGAAAAGCAAAGTATGGTATCTTGAACAAGCAATGAGCTGTTCACATTAATTACCTGCAGTTGCCGGCGATATCCCACTGCTTGTCGAGGTACCAAGGACAGGCTTTTTCTTTCCCTCAGCATCAGCATGCAGGTCAGAGTGACTGCTTGGATAAGCGGATGGTGGCGCAGAAGAAGGCGACGTAGGTTCTGGCACAGGAGCAGGCGTTGGCGTAGGCAAGCACTCAGGTCGAGCAGGTGGTGCAGGTGTAGGCACAGGAGCGGATGGATTATCCGGGGAGGACTGTGAATAGCAGCATAAGACCTATCAGTGAAGATATTTCTATGAAGCAAATGCATTTGACATCAAATCCTGGGAGAAATTCGTATCTTTAAGGTTTTGATGGGACTTTGAGCGTTTTTTTCTTCTCACTTTAGCCCCCTCAACTTGTTTAGAGAAGCTACGCCCCTGGTGCTAACTAAACTCCTCAGATTTCCCCAACCATTTATGTTAAAAAAGCATGGATTACATGTTACAAAAGGGTACAAATGAACTTGAACCATGTTCCTTTCATGGTCAAAACTCAGAAGCAATATCAACACTGTAAAGTGTGAAGGTTGGTGTAAAGTGATGAAGTGAAAAACAATCAGTTTGACATTTTAGCTACATACAAGGAAGGCCATCAACTGTTTGTTGGTGCACAATCACATCCACTCTTACCTACCTTCTTCACAAGGAACCTTCGTATGTCCATCTTAAAGCCTCTAGCACAACCACAGGTACAGGATGATGGAGCTGTGGAGTGTGGGTCATGGAGTGGTAGTTCTCATAAACACAGGTTCTGAAAATGGAGAGGATAACACTTTAGGATATCTGCCTGAATTTACCCTCTTATTTTCTTGTTGCATTTCCAAAAAAAAAAAACATTGGGTAGGGCAGGTATTTGCTGAATGAAAAGTAAAATATTATTTATTTAGTTAATACCTGAAGTCAGAAGAGTCAAGTTGCTTGATGTTGCCTCTTGTGTTAGGAAAATGCTGACTGAACATGACAAATATGGTAAAAGAGGAAACACAAATTTATTATATATAGCTTAAGCACTCTTGGGTCAGTAGGAATATACCTACTCATTCAAACTTTGTACCAGACAATAACAGCATGGTGATTGAAGAAGGAGAGCATAACTGAAATCAGTGACCACTGACCAGACAGATCCAGTCAGGATTTGGTCAGGAAAGAGGGGGCCAACCAAGAGAGAAAGTGCACCATGTTAGACCTATGTCATAGGTAGACCCCTTGAAGGCCCCTAATGACATTGGAAGTAGGTAGGTAGGTACACCTATTGGTCATAATTAGTCCAATCAAAATAGGCATTATCCATCCAAAAAAGTGTCACTAAAAGCAGAAATTTCCTTCTTCCAATACAGCATGGTCCCCTGGAGGTCAGAATGTGTCATTCTATAGCCAAAGTTATAAGTGGGCAGTCTCGTGCACTGATGTCTGAGGAATTTGCATGGTCCCAATTCACCTTTTCTGGATCTGTGACTAGATTTCTGGCCAGAAAGCTGAAATCTGTTGCCTGATCTGTTGATTGCTGACATCATGCATCAGTATAAATATGAGCATTCCCATTGACACAGGAACCAGGGGAGTAAGTGGATTATCAATCATTATCATAGGCCATAGGCCAGAAAGCTGAAATATGTTGTCTGATCTGTTGATTGCTGACATCATGCATCAGTATAAATATGAGCATTCCCATTGACACAAGAACCAGGGGAGTAAGTGGATTATCAATCATTATCATAGGCCATAGGCCAGAAAGCTGACATTTGTTGTCTGATCTGTTGATTGCTGACATCGTGCATCAGTATAAATATGAGCATTCCCATTGACACAGGAACCAGGGGAGTGAGTGGCAGCTGGGCCATGGCCCCACCACTTTTTGGACCATTTTTCCTGACTATTTCCCTTTACAGTGATACAAATTTGAGTGGCAAAACATCAAAACTGGATTGAGATGAAACCAATGTTATAACTTATACAATCCCTATTAATGTACAGTTTATAGGTATAATGTAATCCAATAATATAAAGCATGGCCTATATGACTAGGTAGGCAATGAAGTAGAACATTTCCTCCACCCTGCAAACACTGACAGACCCAGAATCCAAATTATTGGTGTATTGATGCAGTCAAATCCTAATAAGTTTCACAGAATTACGAAACTCATTAGATTTTGATTTATTGTGCATTGCTAGTTGATATGAAAACTTGTATTAATTAAACATGCTTAGTTTTTCTTTTAATCAGAAAATGTGTCAACTTTGTGCCAAATCAGTTGCTGGCACTAGGTCCAAATAATCAATTTTTGGATGCATCAATTTTTTGAACCAGCCTAATGGTGAAGGTATAGGGGGAAATGGCTGATATCCAAACAGCTATTATCAAGCAATGAATTAAGGTGATCAGATAAATGGCACATCAATCAATACATTGTGGCTAACACTATGCTGTAGTCACTCAGATGATTAAAACATAGTTTAAAAAATGATGAAAAATGCTTTCAAAGTGAATCAATTTTTTGATTCCCTGACCAACCTGGATCAATTTATTGACACAATCAGCTGACTGGTTTTGATGGTTTTGATACTAACTATTTAATAAATCAAACTTTCACAATAATTTTAAGTAATTTATGTTCAAAAGTTATTACAATTAATTTTAGAAATAAAATATATGAAATGAAAAGAAGAAATTACATTATCATATTTGATTTCAATTGTCAAAACACAATCATGCCTCAAACTTTCTAGAAAGAAACTAAAATAACTTACGCAAACAGTTTGAGTCGTGACCGCGATGGGTGGAGTGAACAGTTGCGGGTCAGGTGGTGTGATTATTTTACTGGACTGGCCATTTTCCAGCTGGACTAGGTGGTTTTAGTGAAAGGTTGTCAATAATGGTGTCAATTTTTTGATCCTTAAGTACAGTGCCTATGACAAGCTCCGCCCACTTTGCATCAAAAAATTGATGTGCTTGCGACGTTTAAAGACTGTATTGATATCAAAAACAGTAGAGTGGCTCGGGCCTCACGCTGCACATACCGCCGTCCGCCCCGCTCAGCTCCCGACTGCCGGCCGCCGGCTCCCGTATTGAGAAAACAGACACTGCTGCTGTAGCGCACGTGCGCTGCACGCCGGAGGCACCTGCGGTCCGCTGAACCACACCTCCCCCTGATCATGAGGATCACTCGCACCCTACACAACAATCTCGCCGCGGAGGCCGGCGGCGGCGCTGACTCCGACGAGGAGCCACGGCGGGGGAATCTGACACCGTGCTGTCGCACTGTGGCGCATCACACAAGTCCGACTGATCAGCAGTCGGATGGGGCACAGGAACAGACTCCATCACGTACAGCGGGTCATCACTGTCATCGTCAGGTGCAGGACTCTGAGGTGGCTGCTCACTGTTCCTGCGTCGCAGGTCCCTAACGTGGCGCGGCATGCCGTCTACTTCCACGACCTGCGGGGAGACCACGGCCGTGACGGTACCCCGCCCAGACGGCTCCGTACACCGCGTCCCGCGGCGCCTCACCCACACCGCGTCACCGACTGCGTGCACGCCCAGCTCCGCCGCAGTGAGCTCCATCGCCCCGGCCTCGGCGCACTCCACCGTCCCAGATGGAGCGGCTGCCAGCCGCACACAGTCACGTGGCTCATAGCGATGCACTCCGCAGAACGGTGCGCTGCCGGCCCCTTCGCCATCGCGCGGCGTCACATTATATAAGTGCACTGCCTCGGCGATGGCACACCGTTTCCGAGCGGCGATAACTTTCACCGTTCGGTGACTCCGCTCGATCACTCCGTTTCCGCTCGGCGCATGCGCCGCCCGGAACCTCACCGTCACCCCCAGCGAGCGGTGAGGACGGCGAACGGTCGGCCGCGGAAGACCGGATCGTTGTCACATAGGAGCTCCACCGGGGCCCCCCGCTCATAAAATATTTCCTCAAGCCGCTGGACGATGCTCGAGCTATCCTGTCGACGCAGTGACCGCCACACAGCGAACCGCGACGGTCCACAGTCAATCACGCTGAGGTACGACTGACCCTCGTGGTGTGTAACGTCAATGGCTAGTCTCCACCATGTTTGTGGCACCGCTAGTGACCCGTGCCGCCACTTGACTGGGGCCGGGTCGATCGCTCGGCACACATCGCAATTCGCCACCACAGCGCGCACTTGCGCTCGGGTCACATGACCGATACACCGGCGAGCAAAGTACAGCGTCCTTCGAACACCCGGGTGACCGGCTCGCTTGTGTACTTCGGCAATGCTCTCCGCACCGACGGCGGCTGCACTCACAGCTGGCGGCTCACCGATGGCGGCTGCACTCACAGCTGGCAGCTCACAGGCGGCGGCTGCACTCACAGCTGGCGGCTCACAGACGGCGGCCGCACTCACAGTTGGCGGCACACCGAGGGCGGCTACACTCACAGCTGGCAGCTCACAGGCGGCGGCCGCGCTCACAGCCGGCGGCTTATCGCGAAGCCACTCCTTGGGCACGCGCGTCAGCGCGTCGGAGCGGTTCTCCGCCGATCGCACGAGCGCCACAGACAAGTTGAGCTGCAGCTCGCTGACCAGCTGACGGATGATCTCGACGCGACGCCGGATTAACAGCTCGCCGTGCGCCTTGGTACGGAGGCGCGCGCGACCACTGATCGCGTCATCAATCCAGCGGGACACCGTCACCGAGTCCGTGCGGAGGTCAATTGTCCGCGCACCCCAGGCGACGGCCAGGCTTACACCTCGGATGGCCGCATCCAGCTCGGCCATGTTGATATGCATGGCCTCATCGCGCCTGAGCCAGCACGCATCCTCGATGACGTCACCGCCTGACGTCTCCAGGACAACCCCCGTGGCCAGCGAGCTCGCGTCAGTCCAGACGACTACACCATCGCCCTCCACGCACCATACGCCTCGAGCTGGATCGTCACTGACTAGGCGACTCGCAACGCTGTCCATCTGCGCACGCAGCGCCGCCTCCTCGGTGACGTCATCCCAACCCTGCGTCAGCTCGTTCACGCGCCGCTTGATCCATGCCACCGCGGGCCGGAGCCATCCGCACACGGGCAAATGGGCCACCAGTCGCCCACACCACGCGAACACGGTTCGGCGAGTCACACGCGCTGGCGGCGCGTCCACAGCGTTGTCCCGCACCCACCGCAACTCTCCGTCATCTGCCTGGACTCGCAGGCCCAGGAGCCGGGCTCCGCTGGCCGCTCGCTCCGGCGGCTTGCACGCCAGACCGTACTTGGCGAAGTGTTGCACTACACTCTCGGCACTGGCGACATCCTCGTTGACAAGCAAGTCGTCCACATACGCCAGCACCGCCCGCTCTATCGCTGGGTCCTGTGACAACACAGCACGGACGACCGCCTTCATAACCAGCGGAGCCACGTTCAGCCCGAATCCCAGCCTGGTCAGACAGTAACGCTGACCGCGCACCACCACTGTCTGAAAAGGCCACAGCTGCTGCTCCACACGTAGCTGAAGGTAGGCCTTCTTCAGATCTACGACGGCGACGCGCGATCCGTGCTTCCGCCACTTGCGCAACTGGTCTGCGCACACGTCGGAGTCCGCGGTGTGAGCAGTGACGTGGCTGTTGAGCTCACGATAGTCGAGCACTGGTCTCACTTTGGCCTTGTTTCTCTGCTGCACCGCCATCAACGGCACCAGTCCGCGTGGCGGCCCGTGCTGCGCCTCGTCGTAGGGCACCAGCCAACCGCTGGCGATCCACTCGTCCAGCTCCTCGTCAAACTCTTGACGCGCGGCTGGCGGCACGGCGTACTGCTCGACCCTGTTGCCGAGACACTCGGGCCCCCCACCGTCCGCCCACTTCCACGCCACTGTCCATGCTCGTTCCGCCGCGTCAAACCGCGCTCTAAAGTCAGCCGCATCCACCTCGAGCGGCGGGCACACCGCAGCACCACAGAAGCGTACATCAGTCGGTGACTGCACGCTGACGCCTCCCAGGGTGGAGATGCCGGAAATGCCGAGTACCATCTCGACCCCCATCGGCCGCTCATCCACCACCAGCACATCAAGTGTGGCCCGCCGGCCGGCCGGCGTCTCCACACTGACGCTGCCGACACCGCTGCACCGGAACGGTTCTCCACTGATCGTGGTCACCACGATCTGCCGCTGGCGCCAGCGCTCACAACATGGCGCGTACACAATCGTGTCCGTGCAGCCGGTGTCCACTAGCGCGCGACACTGCCGACCGTCCACTCGCAGTTCGACCACGGGCAGGGCGCCGCTCAGTGCTGCACCGGAGACGACGCCGGCGCTGGCACGCCATCTCCTGCACCGTTTCCCGACTGCTGGGGACAGGAGACGGAGATGTGGCCCAGCTCTCCACAGTTCCAGCAGCGTCGTGGCCACCGTGATCCCCGTGTCGGCTGGTCTCGTGACGGATGACTCGGTGGCGGCTGGCCGCGATGCGCCCCGTCACGCGGTGGCGCCTGGGCTCGCCTCCCCGCGGCCACTGCCGTAACACGCTCGTCACTGAGCACGGCGCGGGCGCGTGACAGGACGCTGGCCAAGTCCAGTCTCTCGGCTCTGGACCCAGCACGGATGGTCTGTCGCACCGACTCCGGCAGCCCAGCGATGAACGCGCAGACGAGTGCTCGCTCCGGGATACCGCCAAATAGCACTGCGAGACGCCGAAGGTCGGCCAAGAATACATCGGCGGACTCGCCCACCCTGAGGTGGCGGCTAGTGAAGGCCTCGTACGCCGCGTGCTGGTCTAGGGCGAACGCGTCGTACAGCGCGTCGCGCGTGGCCTCCAGAGAGCTGCGACTGGCGACCGGCATCTGCGACCACACTGCAAATGCGCCGCCAGTAAGGCGCAGCGGAAGCACCGTCTCTGCGGCGACACCACGGAGCGCACACAGCATCTTGGCCCGCTCAAACCACTCAACGACGTCTGCCGACCCGTCGTATTCGGCAATCAGCCGAGCGTCAAAAGCGGGACGCTGTGCGGCGGCCATTACCACTCCAGGACTGGCGATCGCCTCCATTGCTCCAGGGCTGGCGGCGGCCTCCACTGCTCCAGGGCTCACGACAGCCTCCACTGCTCCAGGGCTCGCAACGGTCTCCATTAAGGCCGAAATAGCTTGTGCTTGCGACGTTTAAAGACTGTATTGATATCAAAAACAGTAGAGTGGCTCGGGCCTCACGCTGCACATACCGCCGTCCGCCCCGCTCAGCTTCCGACTGCCGGCCGCCGGCTCCCGTATTGAGAAAACAGACACTGCTGCTGTAGCGCACGTGCGCTGCACGCCGGAGGCACCTGCGGTCCGCTGAACCACAATTGACGCATCAAAAAATTGATTATTTGGACCTAGTGCCAGCAACTGAAATTCTAGTGTTTTAGGTCATTACAATTACCCCGGCCCCATGACCCCCTCTGGATCCACCCCTGCCTGAAAAGGCACACTTTCATGACTCACGGCTAACATGGTACCATGGCCATAGTTGAAATCATCATTGATATTATGTTATAACTTTTCAAATTACCGCGCATTCAATACCAGTACCCAGGAGGCCAGAAACCGACAGGAAGGTTCAATGCACAGTGTAAGCCGTTGGTTCAAGCGTTGGTTAGTTGTCAGAAATGTCTTTCGTGCGCCGAATCAAGCTAGCAATAAAAAATAGCGCAAGCACTAAACTGCTGCAGTCTGCAAATCAAAGACACATATATACCATTTTACCATTTGTATTTCTCATTTATATTATAATTTTGATTACGATGTTGTATTACGTTGATTTTGTGTTGTTCAATATTACTTAAAAGTGGAGGGGCCAGTTAACATTGCTGGCCCCCCCAGCCCAAAAAGTGGTGGGGCCATGGCCCCTGCGGCCCCCCCCGGTTCCTACGCCTATGAGTGGTGCATACTCCTACCAACCCAATGGGCTATCGGGCAGTGGTGCATACTCTTACCAACCCAATGGGCTATCGGGCAGTGGTGCATACTCCTACCAACCCAATGGGCTATCGGGCAGTGGTGCATACTCCTACCAACCCAATGGGCTATCGGGCAGTGGTGCATACTCCTACCAACCCAATGGGCTATCGGGCAGTGGTGCATACTCCTACCAACCCAATGGGCTATCGGGCAGTGGTGCATACTCCTACCAACCCAATGGGCTATCGGGCAGTGGTGCATACTCCTACCAACCCAATGGGCTATCGGGCAGTGGTGCATACTCCTACCAACCCAATGGGCTATCGGGCAGTGGTGCATACTCCTACCAACCCAATGGGCTATCGGGCAGTGGTGCATACTCCTACCAACCCAATGGGCTATCGGGCAGTGGTGCATACTCCTACCAACCCAATGGGCTATCGGGCAGTGGTGCATACTCCTACCAACCCAATGGGCTATCGGGCAGTGGTGCATACTCCTACCAACCCAATGGGCTATCGGGCAGTGGTGCATACTCTTATCAACCCAATGGGCTATCGGGCAGTGGTGCATACTCCTACCAACCCAATGGGCTATCGGGCAGTGGTGCATACTCCTACCAACCCAATGGGCTATCGGGCAGTGGTGCATACTCCTACCAACCCAATGGGCTATCGGGCAGTGGTGCATGCTCCTACCAACCCAATGGGCTATCGGGCAGTGGTGCATACTCCTACCAACCCAATGGGCTATCGGGCAGTGGTGCATACTCCTACCAACCCAATGGGCTATCGGGCAGTGGTGCATACTCCTACCAACCCAATGGGCTATCGGGCAGTGGTGCATACTCCTACCAACCCAATGGGCTATCGGGCAGTGGTGCATACTCCTACCAACCCAATGTGCTATCGGGCAGTGGTGCATACTCCTACCAACCCAATGGGCTATCGGGCAGTGGTGCATACTCCTACCAACCCAATGGGCTATCGGGCAGTGGTGCATACTCCTACCAACCCAATGGGCTATCGAGCAGTGGTGCATACTCCTACCAACCCAATGAGCTATCGGGCAGTGGTGCATACTCCTACCAACCCAATGGGCTATCGGGCAGTGGTGCATACTCCTACCAACCCAATGGGCTATCGGGCAGTGGTGCATACTCCTACCAACCCAATGGGCTATCGGGCAGCCGAAGCACGCTGAAGGCAACACCTGGAAAACAAAACTGTGGATATACTTTTCAATATCAGTTCGTCAGTCTAATCATGGCCGTTGAGAGATAATTGATTGAACTGTAGCGACGGTGACGACGGCTGTCAATCAGTATTAAAAGGCGTTCAGCGCGTAATCTTATCCAATTTTCCCCGAAGCCAGTTTTGAATTTGGTGTAGACTGTTCCGCAGCACAGCCGTGTCACACCACAACAGCGCAGGACAGTCTGTGGTTCCAGTGGTGGTGAGGTCCGCAGCACAGCCGTGTATTACAGGACAGTCTATGGTTCCAGTTCAGCTCTCGCGGCGGCGGCGGCCTTACAGCCGTGTATTACAGGGCAGTCTATGGTTCCAGTTCAGCTCTCGCTGCGGCGGCCTTACAGCCGTGTATTACAGGACAGTCTATGGTTCCAGTTCAGCTCTCGCGGGGTGGCCTTACAGCCGTGTATTACAGGACAGTCTATGGTTCCAGTTCAGCTCTCGCGGCGGCGGCCTTACAGCCGTGTATTACAGGACAGTCTATGGTTCCAGTTCAGCTCTCGCGGGGTGGCCTTACAGCCGTGTATTACAGGACAGTCTATGGTTCCAGTTCAGCTCTCGCGGCGGCGGCGGCCTTACAGCCGTGTATTACAGGACAGTCTTTGGTTCCAGTTCAGCTCTCGCGGCGGCGGCCTTACAGCCGTGTATTACAGGGCAGTCTATGGTTCCAGTTCAGCTCTCGCAGGGTGGCGGCCTTACAGCCGTGTATTACAGGACAGTCTATGGTTCCAGTTCAGCTCTCGCAGGGTGGCGGCCTTACAGCCGTGTATTACAGGACAGTCTATGGTTCCAGTTCAGTTCTCGCGGCGGCGGCGGCCTTACAGCCGTGTATTACAGGACAGTCTATGGTTCCAGTTCAGCTCTCGCGGCGGCGGCCTTACAGCCGTGTATTACAGGACAGTCTATGGTTCCAGTTCAGCTCTCGCGGCGGCGGCCTTACAGCCGTGTATTACAACTGAACTGGAACCATAGACCCAATGGTTCTATTTCCCATCTCTATGACAGTCTATGGTTCCAGTTCAGCTCTCGCGGCGGCGGCCTTACAGCCGTGTATTACAACTGAACTGGAACCATAGACCCAATGGTTCAACAGTCTATGGTTCCACTTCAGCTCTCGCGGCGGCGGCGGCCTTACAGCCGTGTATTACAGGACAGTCTATGGTTCCAGTTCAGCTCTCGCGGGGTGGCCTTACAGCCGTGTATTACAGGACAGTTTATGGTTCCAGTTCAGCTCTCGCGGCGGCGGCGGCCTTACAGCCGTGTATTACAGGACAGTCTATGGTTCCAGTTCAGCTCTCGCGGCGGCGGCGGCCTTACAGCCGTGTATTACAGGACAGTCTATGGTTCCAGTTCAGCTCTCGCGGCGGCGGCGGCCTTACAGCCGTGTATTACAGGACAGTCTATGGTTCCAGTTCAGCTCTCGCGGCGGCGGCGGCCTTACAGCCGTGTATTACAGGACAGTCTATGGTTCCAGTTCAGCTCTCGCGGCGGCGGCGGCCTTACAGCCGTGTATTACAGGACAGTCTATGGTTCCAGTTCAGCTCTCGCGGCGGCGGCCTTACAGCCGTGTATTACAGGACAGTCTATGGTTCCAGTTCAGCTCTCGCGGGATGGCCTTACAGCCGTGTATTACAGGGCAGTCTATGGTTCCAGTTCAGCTCTCGCGGCGGCGGCCTTACAGCCGTGTATTACAGGACAGTCTATGGTTCCAGTTCAGCTCTCGCGGCGGCAGCCTTACAGCCGTGTATTACAGGGCAGTCTATGGTTCCAGTTCAGCTCTCGCGGCGGCGGCCTTACAGCCGTGTATTACAGGACAGTCTATGGTTCCAGTTCAGCTCTCGCGGCGGCGGCCTTACAGCCGTGTATTACAGGGCAGTCTATGGTTCCAGTTCAGCTCTCGCAGGGTGGCGGCCTTACAGCCGTGTATTACAGGACAGTCTATGGTTCCAGTTCAGCTCTCGCGGCGGCGGCCTTACAGCCGTGTATTACAGGGCAGTCTATGGTTCCAGTTCAGCTCTCGCGGCGGCGGCGGCCTTACAGCCGTGTATTACAGGACAGTCTATGGTTCCAGTTCAGCTCTCGCGGCGGTGGCGGCCTTACAGCCGTGTATTACAGGACAGTCTATGGTTCCAGTTCAGCTCTCGCAGGGTGGCGGCCTTACAGCCGTGTATTACAGGACAGTCTATGGTTCCAGTTCAGCTCTCGCGGCGGCGGCGGCCTTACAGCCGTGTATTACAGGACAGTCTATGGTTCCAGTTCAGCTCTTGCAGGGTGGCGGCCTTACAGCCGTGTATTACAGGACAGTCTATGGTTCCAGTTCAGCTCTCGCAGGGTGGCGGCCTTACAGCCGTGTATTACAGGACAGTCTATGGTTCCAGTTCAGCTCTTGCGGCGGCGGCGGCCTTACAGCCGTGTATTACAGGACAGTCTATGGTTCCAGTTCAGCTCTCGCAGGGTGGCGGCCTTACAGCCGTGTATTACAGGACAGTCTATGGTTCCAGTTCAGCTCTCGCGGCGGCGGCGGCCTTACAGCCGTGTATTACAGGACAGTCTATGGTTCCAGTTCAGCTCTCGCAGGGCGACTCTGGTGATATGGTTATGGTGTAGCAGTTGGGAACTGCAACACCAGAACCATACCCGTGAAATTATGTTCATTCACTTGTATCGCACTATTTCAATTTGGGGGGAAATTTCCTATGGATATGGATTTGTGTATTATCGCCAATGAATCACTTGGGCCCATTTAAATATTGGTAAACTGATTTCAAACTACATCGTAAAAAGTATAGTGTATTATTGTTTGAAGTATTGAATGCCGGGTACAGGCTATAATCACTTATTTATTGGTCCACTTCGGTTTTCATTCAATGCATGTCAGCAGTATTCAAAGGTACTTCAGCACACTAAAACAGTTGTTGCGTTTTTCGAGGTAAAAATATTATGCATGCTTACACCGTTTATCTAGTTTGTCATTAAATGTTGCTGCTTCATAGGTATCTCCAGCCAATCGTGTGTGTCCCGGACTGTGCTGCTCTCCGCTGACATGGTGTATGACATAGGTATCTCCAGCCAAACCTGTGTGTCCCGGACTGTGCTGCCAAACCTGTGTGTCCCGGACTGTGCTGCCAAACCTGTGTGGTCCGGACTCCAGCCAAACCTGTGTGTCCCGGACTCCAGCCAAACCTGTGTGGTCCGGACCGTGCTGCTCTCCGCTGACATGTTGTATGTATCTCCAGCCAAACCTGTGTGTCCCGGACTGTGCTGTCTGTGTGTCCCGGACTGTGCTGTCTGTGTGTCCCGGACTGTGCTGTCTGTGTGTCCCGGACTGTGCTGTCTGTGTGTCCCGGACTGTGCTGTCTGTGTGTCCCGGACTGTGCTGTCTGTGTGTCCCGGACTGTGCTGTCTGTGTGTCCCGGACTGTGCTGTCTGTGTGTCCCGGACTGTGCTGTCTGTGTGTCCCGGACTGTGCTGTCTGTAAGTCCCGGACTGTGCTGTCTGTGTGTCCCGGACTGTGCTGTCTGTGTGTCCCGGACTGTGCTGTCTGTGTGTCCCGGACTGTGCTGTCTGTGTGTCTCGGACTGTGCTGTCTGTGTGTCCCGGACTGTGCTGTCTGTGTGTCCCGGACTGTGCTGTCTGTGTGTCCCGGACTGTGCTGTCTGTGTGTCCCGGACTGTGCTGTCTGTGTGTCCCGGACTGTGCTGTCTGTGTGTCCCGGACTGTGCTGTCTGTGTGTCCCGGACTGTGCTATCTGTGTGTCCCGGACTGTGCTGTCTGTGTGTCCCGGACTGTGCTGTCTGTGTGTCCCGGACTGTGCTGTCTGTGTGTCCCGGACTGTGCTGTCTGTGTGGCCCGGAATGTGGCCCGGACTCGGCTGACATGGTGTATGGCCGTGTCTCTCACGCTGCAGACGGTTACCGCGCCCAGAGTGGATGTCTGTGTGTACAGCGCCTCAGAAGACAGGTACGTCTCGGCGACACTGCTCAAAGATGGCGTCTGGCAGCCCAAGTTCCTCAAGATCTTCCAGGTATGTATCTCGGATGTTTACATTTTAGCAGTAATTCACAGTATATTTACACTAAGTACAGCCCTCTGGGGTATATATCGGTTAATATGACGAACATAGCACCGTCAGAACAGTGCACGCGACAAATACGTGTCTGTAACACGTGGTGTGCGTGTACGTGTGCGTGTGTGTGCGTGCGTGTGCGTGCGTGTGCGTGCGTGTGCGTGCGTGCGTTAGACCACGTCGTCATTTGCCGAATTCAGATTTCAGATCTGTCGGAGTTATTTTTTTATGTCTTGGTATGTTCTTAACACGATTCAGAAAGAATTTTGCAAAAAAATCGCAAATTTATCCTACCGGGCTTCGTGATTTGTAAACCACTGCAAACGCCGTTTCGGCGTTGAAGTCTCCCGTTGTAAACGTGTTGGTGTTATCGTCCGGTAAAACACTTCTGGCATTGTTATTGTTCTTCGTCATTTAACGGATCAGAAAGTGAAGTGGGTGACTTACAGAGTACACTTAAGTTCTTATAGGGTTTCTAAGAGTGTAGGCAAGGTTATTTGGTGGTCATACGGGCTTAACCCTATTCCCTGCGGCCGGCCAGAATTACGTTAACCTGCGGGGGGCAGATTCTGCCCCCCCCCCCCCAGAGATCTCGAGAACCGCTCGGTCGATTTCGATGGGGAAAACGCCTTTCGATTCGTCATGACAGGATCTCTCTTTTTGAGCCCCGACATTTTTGTTTTGTTCAAAAATGGGGGGCCATGGGGCAAAAAATCCGAAAATTTTGGGTGTTTTTTGAAATGTCATTGCGGCCATGTGGCTCGACCGATTGTCATGCTCCAAACGTTTTGGAGCTTCAAATGTACTGGTATTTAATACATTAAAAGACAAAAAACAAAATACAAAATCATAGGCGTATTCAGGAATGTAAAATAGGGGGATTTTCTGGAAAAAAATGTGCTGTTCGTGATTGTTTGGGACGACATGAACGTCACATGTGGGCATTATATGCTGTAATTTGTTAAATTTGATATATTGCGCATAGGCGGATCCAGGAAAAAAACATGGGGGCACCATGCGCGTAACGCTTTTACCATCTTACTAATTTGAAGTTGGACCTAATTTGAGGGTGGGTATCGCCTTCCATTTTTTTATCCTGAGTGCGCCTCTGCCCCAGAAGTATGTACAATCCCAGTATATATGATGCATATTGCATTGACATTGTTTCTGACGCATTTATTGCACTGCAAACCACAAAGGAAGTATGCGACGCAAAACCGCATTCGTAACACCCTCCCCAAAACAGGAGCCTGGAACCGCCTCTGCTACACCGATTTCGTCAAAATATTGACACAACACGCGCCATTCAATTTTGGGAAAAGTCACAAAGTTTCAGGACGCTAGGCCTAACGGTTGAGAAGCGGCAAGTGAAAACCCACCGGGGCAGAATCTGCCCCCTGCAGGGAATAGGGTTAAGTGATGGGTTTTGGTGGCGCTTTTTTGCACTTTGGTCAAAGCGCCTATATACCCAATTAGGGATATTTTAGCACAGTAACTGGCGGGAATTGAACACAACATTAAATCGGAACTCCTTTGGATTGGAACTTGTTAAATGTTGACAGTTGCATTGTCGCCTAGCGCATCATCGAGCGATGTCTTGGGAGAAAAAAATCGCGAGTTTATGCATTCCAAGCGTTCGCAGATGTCGTTGGGAGATAGACGCGTTTTACGCTCAGTGGAACGTTGCAGTGGTTGCACACAGGGTGTTCCGATCCGGTCAAATGATGGCTGTAGGAAGTGTAGCAGTGGCCGATGCGATGTCTAGTCAACGCTACCAGGTCAATTCTACTACGCCTGCCGCTACGTATTGCTGGGACGTGTGCGGTTGAGAGAGAGCAGCCTGGCTCGTTACGTCCTTGTGCGTTCATTGTATTCGACAAAGCGTTGAACGGTACGAAATCTCTCGTTGGTGTGCACCACACGTGGGTGCAACTAGCTACTGGTGCTTTTGGAATTCACGCAATGCAGCCTTCTTGCGGATGCGTAAGAAACCCCTCTTGGCGGAAGGACGGAAGCGCCTTGACCTCCAATACGTGTGCAAAATAAAGCAGAACTATCCCACGTATGACTGGATTTTCGATTAGCCACTAGCTGGGCTGATCTTGGCACCTGTTTTGGACCCTGTTTTCTCATGTCGAATGACATGCAGCATTCCGGCATCGGTCTCGAAAGCTTACCCACACGACGCATCTGCCGATTAGAGCCCATCCACTCCAGGGCTCTACTCGGCAGGTGCGTCGTGTGGGTAAGCTTTCGAGACCGATGCCGGAATGCTGCATCTAGTCATGTCATTCGACATGAGAAGCGAGGGCCAAGAGGGACTCTGACGAGCTGCCGAGATCAGCCCAGCTAGTGGCTAGTCGGAAATCCAGTCATACGTGGGATAGTCCTGCTTTATTTTGCACACGTATTGGAGGTCAAGGCGCTTCCGTCTTTCCGCCAAGAGGGGTTTCATACGCATCCGCAAGAAGGCTGCTTTGCGTGAATTCCGAAAAGCACCAGTATCTAGTCGCACCCACTTGTGTTGCACACCAACGAAAGATTTCGTACCGTGCAACGCTTTGTCGAAGACAATGGACGCATAATGGACGTAACGAGCCAGGCTGCTCTCTCTCTCTCAACCGCACACGTCCCAGCAATGCCAGATACGTAGCGGCAGGCGCAGTAGAATTGAGCTGGTAGCGCTGACTAGACATCGCATCGGCTACTGCTACACTTCCTACAGCCATCATTTGGCCGGATCGGAACACCCTGTGTGCAACCACTGCAACGTTCCACTGAGCGTAAAACGCGTCCCATCTCCCAACGACATCTGCGAACGCTTGGAATGCATAAACTCGCGATTTTTCTCCCAAGACATCGCTCGATGATGCGCTAGGCGACAATGCAACTGTCAACATTTAACAAGTTCCAATCCAAAGGAGTTCCGATTTAATGTTGTGTTCAATTCCCGCCAGTTACTGCGCTAAAATATCCTTAATTAGGTAGATAAGCGCTTTGACCGAAGTGCAAAAAGTGCCACCAAAACCCACCACTTAAACCCGTACGACTGCCAAATAACCTTGCCTACACTCTTAGAAACCCCAAACGAACTTAAATGTACTCTTTAAGTCACCTACTGCACTTTCCGATCCGTAAAATGACGAAGAACAATAACAATGTCAGAAGTGTTTTACCGGACGATAACACCAATACGTTTACAACGGGAGACTTCAACGCCGAAACGGCGTTTGCAGTGGTTTACAAATCACAAAACCCGGTAGGATAAATTTGATATTTCTTCTTATTATTTTTTGAATCGTGTAAAGAACATACCAAGACATAAAAAATCACTCCGCCAGATCTGAAATCTGAATTCGGCAAATGACGACGTGGTCTAGCGTGTGTGTGTGCGTGTGTGTGTGCGTGTGCGTGTGCGTGTGCGTGTGCGAGTGCGTGTGCGTGTGCGCGTGTACGTGTGTGTGTGTGTGACTCGCTCGTAACATGGTGGTCAGGACGGGAACGATGTCGGGAACCTGGATTGGCCGGAAGTCCCGATGGCGAAAGTGTGCAATGATGACATATGAAGTACCTATTTATGTAAAATCATGCGATATGTTGATAATGTTGGAAGTTAATTATGTAGTATATACTCTTATTTAAAATGTTAATGAATAATCATCGTATAAGGGAAATCTGCCATACCTTTGCATTTAGGTATGCGTTCCCCAAAAATTGAAACCATATTTAACTGCAGACCACGCGAATACCCTTTCCTGCATCCGACACGAGCATACCATCCGACATACCATCCGACACGAGCATACCATCCGACATACCATCCGACACGAGCATACCATCCGACACGAGCATTCCATCCGACACGAGCATAACATCCGACATACCATCCGACACGAGCATAACATCCGACATACCATCCGACACGAGCATAACATCCGACATACCATCCGACACGAGCATACCATCCGACATACCATCCGACACGAGCATACCATCCGACACGAGCATACCATCCGACACGAGCATACCATCCGACACGAGCATAACATCCGACATACCATCCTACACGAGCATAACATCCGACACGAGCATAACATCCGACATACCATCCTACACGAGCATAACATCCGACATACCATCCTACACGAGCATAACATCCGACATACCATCCGACACGAGCATAACATCCGACACGAGCATAACATCCGACGTACCATCCTACACGAGCATAACATCCGACATACCATCCGACACGAGCATAACATCCGACATACCATCTGACACGAGTATACCATCCGACATACCATCCTACACGAGCATAACATCCGACACGAGCATAACATCCGACATACCATCCGACACGAGCATAACATCCGACATACCATCCGACACGAGCATACCATCCGACATACCATCCTACACGAGCATGACATCTGACATACCATCCGACACGAGCATAACATCCGACACGAGCATAACATCCGACACGAGCATAACATCCGACATACCATCCGACACGAGCATAACATCCGACATACCATCCTACACGAGCATAACATCCGACATACCATCCGACATGATCATACCATCCGACATACCCTCCTACACGAACATAACATCCGACATACCGTCCGACACGAGCATACCATCCGACACGAGCATACCATCCGACACGAGCATTCCATCCGACACGATCATACCATCCGACATACCATCCTACACGAGCATACCATCCAACATACCATCCGACACGAGCATACCATCCGACATACCATCCGACGCGAGCATACCATCCGACATACCATCCGGCACGAGCATACCATCCGACACACCATCCGACACGAGCATACCATCCGACACGAGCATAACATCCGA
The DNA here is from genome assembly GCA_036785665.1 of Chirona hameri. Lineage (NCBI taxonomy): Eukaryota > Metazoa > Arthropoda > Thecostraca > Balanomorpha > Balanidae > Chirona > Chirona hameri. Next base: position 53,171 of record JAXIVJ010003448.1, on the reverse strand, counting down.
CATACCATCCTGCACGAGCATTCCATCCGACATACCATCCTACACGAGCATTCCATCCGACATACCATCCGACACGAGCATATCATCCGACATACCATCCGACACGAGCATACCATCCGACACGAGCATAACATCCGACATACCATCCGACACGAGCATAACATCCGACATACCATCATACACGATCATAGAATCCGACATACCATCCGACACGAGCATACCATCCGACATACCATCCGACACGAACATAACATCCGACATACCATCCGACATGATCATACCATCCGACATACCATCCGACACCAGCATAACATCCGACATACCATCCTACACGAGCATACCATCCGACATACCATCCGACACGAGCATACCATCCGACATACCATCCGACATGACCATACCATCCGACATACCATCCTACACGAGCATAACATCCGACATACCATCCGACACGAGCATACCATCCGACATACCATCCGACACGAGCATACCATCCGACATACCATCCGACACGAGCATACCATCCGACACATCATCCGCCACGAGCATACCATCCGACATACCATCCGACACGAGCATACCATCTGACACGAGCATACCATCCGACACGAGCATACCATCCGACACGATCATACCATCCGACATACCATCCTACACGAGCATACCATCCGACACGAGCATACCATCCGACACGATCCTACCATCCGACACGAGCATACCATCCGACACGAGCATACCATCCGACACGAGCATACCATCCGACACGAGCATGCCATCCGACACGAGCATACCATCCGACACGAGCATTGTTTTACCGGACGATAACACCAATACGTTTACAACGGGAGACTTCAACGCCGAAACGGCGTTTGCAATGTTTTACAAATCACAAAACCCGGTAGGATAAATTTGATATTTTTTCTTATTCTTTTTTGAATCGTGTAAAGAACATACCAAGACATAAAAAATCACTCCGCCAGATCGGAAATCTGAATTCGGCAAATGACGACGTGGTCTAGCGTGTGCGTGTGCGTGTGCGTGTGCGTGTGCGTGTGCGTGTGCTTGTGCGTGTGCGTGTGCGTGTGCGTGTGCGTGTGCGTGTGCGTGTGCGTGTGCGAGTGCGTGTGCGTGTGCGTGTGCGCGTGTACGTGTGTGTGTGTGTGTGTGTGACTCGCTCGTAACATTGTGGTCAGGACGGGAACGATGTCGGGAACCTGGATTGGCCGGAAGTCCCGATGGCGAAAGTGTGCAATGATGACATATGAAGTACCTATTTATGTAAAATCATGCGATATGTTGATAATGTTGGAAGTTAATTATGTAGTATATTCTCTTATTTAAAATGTTAATGAATAATCATCGTATAAGGGAAATCTGCCATACCTTTGCATTTAGGTATGCGTTCCCCAAAAATTGAAACCATATTTAACTGCAGACCACGCGAATACCCTTTCCTGCATCCGACACGAGCATACCATCCGACATACCATCCGACACGAGCATACCATCCGACATACCATCCGACACGAGCATACCATCCGACATACCATCCGACACGAGCATACCATCCGACATACCATCCGACACGAGCATACCATCCGACATACCATCCGACACGAGCATACCATCCGACATACCATCCGACACGAGCATACCATCCGACATACCATCCGACACGAGCATACCATCCGACACGAGCATTCCATCCGACACGAGCATAACATCCGACATACCATCCTACACGAGCATAACATCCGACACGAGCATAACATCCGACATACCATCCGACACGAGCATAACATCCGACATACCATCCTACACGAGCATAACATCCGACATACCATCCGACATGATCATACCATCCGACATACCCTCCTACACGAACATAACATCCGACATACCGTCCGACACGAGCATACCATCCAACACGAGCATACCATCCGACACGAGCATTCCATCCGACACGATCATACCATCCGACATACCATCCTACACGAGCATACCATCCAACATACCATCCGACACGAGCATACCATCCGACATACCATCCGACGCGAGCATACCATCCGACATACCATCCGGCACGAGCATACCATCCGACACACCATCCGACACGAGCATACCATCCGACACGAGCATAACATCCGACATACCATCCTGCACGAGCATTCCATCCGACATACCATCCTACACGAGCATTCCATCCGACATACCATCCGACACGAGCATATCATCCGACATACCATCCGACACGAGCATACCATCCGACACGAGCATAACATCCGACATACCATCCGACACGAGCATAACATCCGACATACCATCATACACGATCATACCATCCGACATACCATCCGACACGAGCATACCATCCGACATACCATCCGACACGAACATAACATCCGACATACCATCCGACACGATCATAACATCCGACATACCATCCGACATGATCATACCATCCGACATACCATCCGACACCAGCATAACATCCGACATACCATCCTACACGAGCATACCATCCGACATACCATCCGACACGAGCATACCATCCGACATACCATCCGACATGACCATACCATCCGACATACCATCCTACACGAGCATAACATCCGACATACCATCCGACACGAGCATACCATCCGACATACCATCCGACACGAGCATACCATCCGACATACCATCCGACACGAGCATACCATCCGACACATCATCCGCCACGAGCATACCATCCGACATACCATCCGACACGAGCATACCATCTGACACGAGCATACCATCCGACACGAGCATACCATCCGACACGATCATACCATCCGACATACCATCCTACACGAGCATTCCATCCGACACGAGCATACCATCCGACACGATCCTACCATCCGACACGAGCATACCATCCGACGCGAGCATACCATCCGACACGAGCATACCATCCGACACGAGCATGCCATCCGACACGAGCATACCATCCGACACGAGCATTGTTTTACCGGACGATAACACCAATACGTTTACAACGGGAGACTTCAACGCCGAAACGGCGTTTGCAATGTTTTACAAATCACAAAACCCGGTAGGATAAATTTGACATTTTTTCTTATTCTTTTTTGAATCGTGTAAAGAACATACCAAGACATAAAAAATCACTCCGCCAGATCGGAAATCTGAATTCGGCAAATGACGACGTGGTCTAGCGTGTGTGTGTGCGTGTGCGTGTGCGTGTGCGTGTGCGTGTGCGTGTGCGTGTGCGTGTGCGTGTGCGTGTGCGTGTGCGTGTGCGTGTGCGAGTGCGTGTGCGTGTGCGTGTGCGCGTGTACGTGTGGGTGTGTGTGTGTGTGTGACTCGCTCGTAACATGGTGGTCAGGACGGGAACGATGTCGGGAACCTGGATTGGCCGGAAGTCCCGATGGCGAAAGTGTGCAATGATGACATATGAAGTACCTATTTATGTAAAATCATGCGATATGTTGATAATGTTGGAAGTTAATTATGTAGTATATTCTCTTATTTAAAATGTTAATGAATAATCATCGTATAAGGGAAATCTGCCATACCTTTGCATTTAGGTATGCGTTCCCCAAAAATTGAAACCATATTTAACTGCAGACCACGCGAATACCCTTTCCTGCATCCGACACGAGCATACCATCCGACATACCATCCGACACGAGCATACCATCCGACATACCATCCGACACGAGCATACCATCCGACATACCATCCGACACGAGCATACCATCCGACATACCATCCGACACGAGCATACCATCCGACATACCATCCGACACGAGCATACCATCCGACACGAGCATTCCATCCGACACGAGCATAACATCCGACATACCATCCTACACGAGCATAACATCCGACACGAGCATAACATCCGACATACCATCCGACACGAGCATAACATCCGACATACCATCCGACACGAGCATACCATCCGACATACCATCCGACACGAGCATACCATCCGACATACCATCCGACACGAGCATACCATCCGACACGAGCATACCATCCGACACGAGCATAACATCCGACATACCATCCTACACGAGCATAACATCCGACACGAGCATAACATCCGACATACCATCATACACGAGCATAACATCCGACATACCATCCTACACGAGCATAACATCCGACATACCATCCGACACGAGCATAACATCCGACACGAGCATAACATCCGACGTACCATCCTACACGAGCATAACATCCGACATACCATCCGACACGAGCATAACATCCGACATACCATCTGACACGAGTATACCATCCGACATACCATCCTACACGAGCATAACATCCGACACGAGCATAACATCCGACATACCATCCGACACGAGCATAACATCCGACATACCATCCGACACGAGCATACCATCCGACATACCATCCTACACGAGCATGACATCCGACATACCATCCGACACGAGCATAACATCCGACACGAGCATAACATCCGACATACCATCCGGCACGAGCATAACATCCGACATACCATCCTACACGAGCATAACATCCGACATACCATCCTACACGAGCATAACATCCGACATACCATCCTACACGAGCATAACATCCGACATACCATCCGACACGAGCATAACATCCGACACGAGCATAACATCCGACGTACCATCCTACACGAGCATAACATCCGACATACCATCCGACACGAGCATAACATCCGACATACCTATCCTACACGAGCATAACATCCGACATACCATCCTACACGAGCATAACATCCGACATACAATCCGACACGAGCATAACATCCGACACGAGCATAACATCCGACGTACCATCCTACACGAGCATAACATCCGACATACCATCCGACACGAGCATAACATCCGACATACCATCTGACACGAGTATACCATCCGACATACCATCCTACACGAGCATAACATCCGACACGAGCATAACATCCGACATACCATCCGACACGAGCATACCATCCGACATACCATCCGATACGAGCATACCATCCGACATACCATCCTACACGAGCATGACATCCGATATACCATCCGACACGAGCATAACATCCGACACGAGCATAACATCCGACACGGGCATAACATCCGACATACCATCCGACACGAGCATAACATCCGACATACCATCCTACACGAGCATAACATCCGACATACCATCCGACATGATCATACCATCCGACATACCCTCCTACACGAACATAACATCCGACATACCGTCCGACACGAGCATACCATCCGACACGAGCATAACATCCGACACGAGCATAACATCCGACATACCATCCTACACGAGCATAACATCCGACATACCATCCTACACGAGCATAACATCCGACATACCATCCGACACGAGCATAACATCCGACATACCATCAGACACGAGCATAACATCCGACATACCGTCCGACACGAGCATACCATCCGACACGAGCATAACATCCGACACGAGCATAGCATCCGATACGAGCATAACATCCGACATACCATCCTACACGAGCATAACATCCGACATACCATCCGACACGAGCATAACATCCGACATACAATCCGACACGAGCATACCATCCGACATACCATCCTACACGAACATAACATCCGACATACCATCCGACACGAGCATAACATCCGACATACCATCCTACACGAGCATAACATCCGACATACCATCCGACACGAGCATACCATCCGACACACCATCCTACATGAGCATACCATCCGACACGAGCATAACATCCGACATACCATCCTACACGAGCATAACATCCGACACGAGCATACCATCCGACACACCATCCGACACGAGCATACCATCCGGCACACCATCCGACACGAGCATACCATCCGACATACCATCCGACATGAGCATACCATCCGACATACCATCCTACACGAGCATAACATCCGACATACCATCCTACACGAGCATAACATCCGACACACCATCCTACACGAGCATACCATCCGACACGAGCATACCATCCGACACAAGCATAACATCCGACACGAGCATACCATCTGACATACCATCCGACACGAGCATACCATCCGGCACACCATCCGACACGAGCATACCATCCGACATACCATCCTACACGAGCATACCATCCGACATACCATCCGACATGAGCATAACATCCAACATACCATCCTACACGAGCATACCATCTGACACGAGCATAACATCCGACATACCATCCTACACGAGCATACCATCCTACACGAGCATAACATCCGACAAACCATCCGACACGAGCATAACATCCGACATACCATCCTACACGAGCATACCATCCGACATACCATCCGACACGAGCATACCATCCGACACACCATCGGACACGAGCATAACATCCGACATACCATCCTACACGAGCATTCCATCCGACATACCATCCGACACGAGCATAACATCCGACATACCATCCGACACGAGCATAACATCCGACATACCATCCGACACGAGCATAACATCCGACATACCATCCGACACGAGCATAACATCCGACATACCATCATATGCGAGCATACCATCCGACATACCACCCGACACGAGCATACCATCCGACACACCATCCGACACGAGCATAACATCCGACATACCATCCTACACGAGCATAACATCCAACATACCATCCGACAAGAGCATAACATCTGACATACCATCCGACACGAGCATAACATCCGACATACCATCCGACACGAGCATAACATCCGACATACCATCCGACACGAGCATAACATCCGACATACCATCCGACACGAGCATACCATCCGACACGAGCATAACATCCGACATAGCATCCGACACGAGCATAACATCCGACATACCATCCTACACGAGCATACCATCTAACATACCATCCGACACGAGCATACCATCCGACATACCATCCGACACGAGCATAACATCCGACATACCATCCTACACGAGCATTCCATCCGACATACCATCCGACACGAGCATACCATCCGACACACCATCCGACACGAGCATACCATCCGACACGAGCATAACATCCGACATACCATCCGACACGAGCATACCATCCGACATACCATCCTACACGAGCATAACATCCGACATACCATCCGACACGAGCATAACATCCGACACGAGCATAACATCCGACACGAGCATAACATCCGACATACCATCCGACACGAGCATACCATCCGACATACCATCCGACACGAGCATAACATCCGACATACCGTCCGACACGAGCATAACATCCGACATACCATCATACACGAGCATACCATCCGACATACCATCCGACACGAGCATACCATCCGACACACCATCCGACACGAGCATAACATCCGACATACCATCCTACACGAGCATAACATCCTACATACCATCCGACACGAGCATAACATCCGACATACCATCCGACACGAGCATAACATCCGACATACCATCATACGCGAGCATACCATCCGACATACCATTCGACATACCATCCGACACGAGCATAACATCCGACATACCATCCGACACGAGCATAATATCCGACATACCATCCGACACGAGCATACCATCCGACACGAGCATAACATCCGACATACTATCCTACACGAGCATACCATCCAACATACCATCCGACACGAGCATAACATCCGACATACCATCCGACACGAGCATACCATCCGACATACCATCCGACACGAGCATAACATCCGACACGAGCATAACATCCGACACGAGCATACCATCCGACATACCATCCGACACGAGCATACCATCCGACACGAGCATACCATCCGACATACCATCCTACACGAGCATACCATCCAACATACCATCCGACACGAGCATACCATCCGACATACCATCCGACACGAGCATAACATCCGACACGAGCATAACATCCGACATACCATCCGACACGAGCATACCATCCGACATACCATCCGACACGAGCATAACATCCGACACGAGCATACCATCCGACATACCATCCGACGCGAGCATACCATCCGACATACCATCCGACACGAGCATACCATCCGACACGAGCATACCATCCGACATACCATCCTACACGAGCATACCATCCAACATACCATCCGACACGAGCATACCATCCGACATACCATCCGACACGAGCATACCATCCGACACGAGCATACCATCCGACATACCATCCTACACGAGCATACCATCCAACATACCATCCGACACGAGCATACCATCCGACATACCATCCGACACGAGCATACCATCCGACATACCATCCGACGTGAGCGTACCCTCCGACATACCATCCGACACGAGCATACCATCCGACATACCATCCTACACGAGCATACCATCCAACATACCATCCGACACGAGCATACCATCCGACATACCATCTGACGCGAGCATACCATCCGACATACCATCCGGCACGAGCATACCATCCGACATACCATCCGATACGAGCATACCATCCGACACGAGCATACCATCCGACACGAGCATAACATCCGACATACCATCCTGCACGAGCATTCCATCCGACATACCATCCTACACTAGCATTCCATCCGACATACCATCCGACACGAGCATATCATCCGACATACCATCCGACACGAGCATACCATCCGACACGAGCATAACATCCGACATACCATCCGACACGAGCATAACATCCGACATACCATCATGCACGATCATACCATCCGACATACCATCCGACACGAGCATACCATCCGACATACCATCATACACGAACATAACATCCGACATACCATCCGACACGAGCATAACATCCGACATACCATCCGACATGATCATACCATCCGACATACCATCCGACACCAGCATAACATCCGACATACCATCCTACACGAGCATACCATCCGACATACCATCCGACACGAGCATACCATCCGACATACCATCCGACACGAGCATAACATCCGACACGAGCATAACATCCGACATACCATCCGACACGAGCATACCATCCGACATACCATCCGACACGAGCATAACATCCGACACGAGCATACCATCCGACATACCATCCGACGCGAGCATACCATCCGACATACCATCCGACACGAGCATACCATCCGACACGAGCATACCATCCGACATACCATCCTACACGAGCATACCATCCAACATACCATCCGACACGAGCATACCATCCGACATACCATCCGACACGAGCATACCATCCGACACGATCATACCATCCGACATACCATCCTACACGAGCATACCATCCAACATACCATCCGACACGAGCATACCATCCGACATACCATCCGACACGAGCATACCATCCGACATACCATCCGACGCGAGCATGCCATCCGACATACCATCCGACACGATCATACCATCCGACATACCATCCTACACGAGCATACCATCCAACATACCATCCGACACGAGCATACCATCCGACATACCATCCGACGCGAGCATACCATCCGACATACCATCCGGCACGAGCATACCATCCGACACACCATCCGACACGAGCATACCATCCGACACGAGCATACCATCCGACACGAGCATAACATCCGACATACCATCCTGCACGAGCATTCCATCCGACATACCATCCTACACGAGCATTCCATCCGACATACCATCCGACACGAGCATATCATCCGACATACCATCCGACACGAGCATACCATCCGACACGAGCATAACATCCGACATACCATCCGACACGAGCATAACATCCGACATACCATCATACACGATTATACCATCCGACATACCATCCGACACGAGCATACCATCCGACATACCATCATACACGAACATAACATCCGACATACCTTCCGACACGAGCATAACATCCGACATACCATCCGACATGATCATACCATCCGACATACCATCCGACACCAGCATAACATCCGACATACCATCCTACACGAGCATACCATCCGACATACCATCCGACACGAGCATACCATCCGACATACCATCCGACATGACCATACGACATACCATCCTACACGAGCATAACATCCGACATACCATCCGACACGAGCATACCATCCGACATACCATCCGACACGAGCATACCATCCGACATACCATCCGACACGAGCATACCATCCGACACATCATCCGCCACGAGCATACCATCCGACATACCATCCGACACGAGCATACCATCTGACACGAGCATACCATCCGACACGAGCATACCATCCGACACGATCATACCATCCGACATACCATCCGACACGAGCATACCATCCGACACGAGCATACCATCCGACACGAGCATGCCATCCGACACGAGCATACCATCCGACACGAGCATACCATCCGACACGAAAATACCATCCGACACGAGCATACCATCCGACATACAATCCGACACGAGCATACCATCCGACATACCATCCGACACGAGATACCATCCGACACGAGCATACCATATGACACGAGCGGTCGCACTCAAGGTCAGGTGACGTCAGTGAGCGGGGTGGACCGTGTCCAGGTATGTCGGGCACGTAAAACGTTCTTCTCTAAATTCTGCCGGCCAACAGGAATTGCGCGATCGGGTGGTGAGATCAGGACCTGCGCAACAAGCTCTGCTTAGCGCGGGTCCTGACCTTGGAAATCCATCCGTACAAAACATTCGGACTAAATTATATTTAAAAAAAATACCATCCGACACGAGCATGCCATCCGACACGAGCATACCATCCGACACGAGCATAGCATCCGACACGAGCATACCATCCGACACGAGCATACCATCCGACACGAGAATACCATCCGACACGAGCATACCATCCGACACGAGCATAACATCCGACATACCATCCTACACGAGCATAACATCCGACATACCATCCGACACGAGCATAACATCCGACATACAATCCGACACGAGCATACCATCCGACATACCATCCTACACGAACATAACATCCGACATACCATCCGACACGAGCATAACATCCGACATACCATCCTACACGAGCATAACATCCGACATACCATCCGACACGAGCATACCATCCGACACACCATCCTACATGAGCATACCATCCGACACGAGCATAACATCCGACATACCATCCTACACGAGCATAACATCCGACACGAGCATACCATCCGACACACCATCCGACACGAGCATACCATCCGGCACACCATCCGACACGAGCATACCATCCGACATACCATCCGACATGAGCATACCATCCGACATACCATCCTACACGAGCATAACATCCGACATACCATCCTACACGAGCATAACATCCGACACACCATCCTACACGAGCATACCATCCGACACGAGCATACCATCCGACACAAGCATAACATCCGACACGAGCATACCATCTGACATACCATCCGACACGAGCATACCATCCGGCACACCATCCGACACGAGCATACCATCCGACATACCATCCTACACGAGCATACCATCCGACATACCATCCGACATGAGCATAACATCCAACATACCATCCTACACGAGCATACCATCTGACACGAGCATAACATCCGACATACCATCCTACACGAGCATACCATCCTACACGAGCATAACATCCGACAAACCATCCGACACGAGCATAACATCCGACATACCATCCTACACGAGCATACCATCCGACATACCATCCGACACGAGCATACCATCCGACACACCATCGGACACGAGCATAACATCCGACATACCATCCTACACGAGCATTCCATCCGACATACCATCCGACACGAGCATAACATCCGACATACCATCCGACACGAGCATAACATCCGACATACCATCCGACACGAGCATAACATCCGACATACCATCCGACACGAGCATAACATCCGACATACCATCATATGCGAGCATACCATCCGACATACCACCCGACACGAGCATACCATCCGACACACCATCCGACACGAGCATAACATCCGACATACCATCCTACACGAGCATAACATCCAACATACCATCCGACAAGAGCATAACATCTGACATACCATCCGACACGAGCATAACATCCGACATACCATCCGACACGAGCATAACATCCGACATACCATCCGACACGAGCATAACATCCGACATACCATCCGACACGAGCATACCATCCGACACGAGCATAACATCCGACATAGCATCCGACACGAGCATAACATCCGACATACCATCCTACACGAGCATACCATCTAACATACCATCCGACACGAGCATACCATCCGACATACCATCCGACACGAGCATAACATCCGACATACCATCCTACACGAGCATTCCATCCGACATACCATCCGACACGAGCATACCATCCGACACACCATCCGACACGAGCATACCATCCGACACGAGCATAACATCCGACATACCATCCGACACGAGCATACCATCCGACATACCATCCTACACGAGCATAACATCCGACATACCATCCGACACGAGCATAACATCCGACACGAGCATAACATCCGACACGAGCATAACATCCGACATACCATCCGACACGAGCATACCATCCGACATACCATCCGCCACGAGCATAACATCCGACATACCGTCCGACACGAGCATAACATCCGACATACCATCATACACGAGCATACCATCCGACATACCATCCGACACGAGCATACCATCCGACACACCATCCGACACGAGCATAACATCCGACATACCATCCTACACGAGCATAACATCCTACATACCATCCGACACGAGCATAACATCCGACATACCATCCGACACGAGCATAACATCCGACATACCATCATACGCGAGCATACCATCCGACATACCATTCGACATACCATCCGACACGAGCATAACATCCGACATACCATCCGACACGAGCATAACATCCGACATACCATCCGACACGAGCATACCATCCGACACGAGCATAACATCCGACATACTATCCTACACGAGCATACCATCCAACATACCATCCGATACGAGCATAACATCCGACATACCATCCGACACGAGCATACCATCCGACATACCATCCGACACGAGCATAACATCCGACACGAGCATAACATCCGACACGAGCATACCATCCGACATACCATCCGACACGAGCATACCATCCGACACGAGCATACCATCCGACATACCATCCTACACGAGCATACCATCCAACATACCAGCCGACACGAGCATACCATCCGACATACCATCCGACACGAGCATAACATCCGACACGAGCATAACATCCGACATACCATCCGACACGAGCATACCATCCGACATACCATCCGACACGAGCATAACATCCGACACGAGCATACCATCCGACATACCATCCGACGCGAGCATACCATCCGACATACCATCCGACACGAGCATACCATCCGACACGAGCATACCATCCGACATACCATCCTACACGAGCATACCATCCAACATACCATCCGACACGAGCATACCATCCGACATACCATCCGACACGAGCATACCATCCGACACGAGCATACCATCCGACATACCATCCTACACGAGCATACCATCCAACATACCATCCGACACGAGCATACCATCCGACATACCATCCGACACGAGCATACCATCCGACATACCATCCGACGTGAGCGTACCATCCGACATACCATCCGACACGAGCATACCATCCGACATACCATCCTACACGAGCATACCATCCAACATACCATCCGACACGAGCATACCATCCGACATACCATCCGACGCGAGCATACCATCCGACATACCATCCGGCACGAGCATACCATCCGACATACCATCCGATACGAGCATACCATCCGACACGAGCATACCATCCGACACGAGCATAACATCCGACATACCATCCTGCACGAGCATTCCATCCGACATACCATCCTACACGAGCATTCCATCCGACATACCATCCGACACGAGCATATCATCCGACATACCATCCGACACGAGCATACCATCCGACACGAGCATAACATCCGACATACCATCCGACACGAGCATAACATCCGACATACCATCATACACGATCATACCATCCGACATACCATCCGACACGAGCATACCATCCGACATACCATCATACACGAACATAACATCCGACATACCATCCGACACGAGCATAACATCCGACATACCATCCGACATGATCATACCATCCGACATACCATCCGACACCAGCATAACATCCGACATACCATCCTACACGAGCATACCATCCGACATACCATCCGACACGAGCATACCATCCGACATACCATCCGACACGAGCATAACATCCGACACGAGCATAACATCCGACATACCATCCGACACGAGCATACCATCCGACATACCATCCGACACGAGCATAACATCCGACACGAGCATACCATCCGACATACCATCCGACGCGAGCATACCATCCGACATACCATCCGACACGAGCATACCATCCGACACGAGCATACCATCCGACATACCATCCTACACGAGCATACCATCCAACATACCATCCGACACGAGCATACCATCCGACATACCATCCGACACGAGCATACCATCCGACACGATCATACCATCCGACATACCATCCTACACGAGCATACCATCCAACATACCATCCGACACGAGCATACCATCCGACATACCATCCGACACGAGCATACCATCCGACATACCATCCGACGCGAGCATGCCATCCGACATACCATCCGACACGATCATACCATCCGACATACCATCCTACACGAGCATACCATCCAACATACCATCCGACACGAGCATACCATCCGACATACCATCCGACGCGAGCATACCATCCGACATACCATCCGGCACGAGCATACCATCCGACACACCATCCGACACGAGCATACCATCCGACACGAGCATACCATCCGACACGAGCATAACATCCGACATACCATCCTGCACGAGCATTCCATCCGACATACCATCCTACACGAGCATTCCATCCGACATACCATCTGACACGAGCATATCATCCGACATACCATCCGACACGAGCATACCATCCGACACGAGCATAACATCCGACATACCATCCGACACGAGCATAACATCCGACATACCATCATACACGATTATACCATCCGACATACCATCCGACACGAGCATACCATCCGACATACCATCATACACGAACATAACATCCGACATACCATCCGACACGAGCATAACATCCGACATACCATCCGACATGATCATACCATCCGACATACCATCCGACACCAGCATAACATCCGACATACCATCCTACACGAGCATACCATCCGACATACCATCCGACACGAGCATACCATCCGACATACCATCCGACATGACCATACGACATACCATCCTACACGAGCATAACATCCGACATACCATCCGACACGAGCATACCATCCGACATACCATCCGACACGAGCATACCATCCGACATACCATCCGACACGAGCATACCATCCGACACATCATCCGCCACGAGCATACCATCCGACATACCATCCGACACGAGCATACCATCTGACACGAGCATACCATCCGACACGAGCATACCATCCGACACGATCATACCATCCGACATACCATCCGACACGAGCATACCATCCGACACGAGCATACCATCCGACACGAGCATGCCATCCGACACGAGCATACCATCCGACACGAGCATACCATCCGACACGAAAATACCATCCGACACGAGCATACCATCCGACATACAATCCGACACGAGCATACCATCCGACATACCATCCGACACGAGATACCATCCGACACGAGCATACCATATGACACGAGCGGTCGCACTCAAGGTCAGGTGACGTCAGTGAGCGGGGTGGACCGTGTCCAGGTATGTCGGGCACGTAAAACGTTCTTCTCTAAATTCTGCCGGCCAACAGGAATTGCGCGATCGGGTGGTGAGATCAGGACCTGCGCAACAAGCTCTGCTTAGCGCGGGTCCTGACCTTGGAAATCCATCCGTACAAAACATTCGGACTAAATTATATTTAAAAAAAATACCATCCGACACGAGCATGCCATCCGACACGAGCATACCATCCGACACGAGCATAGCATCCGACACGAGCATACCATCCGACACGAGCATACCATCCGACACGAGAATACCATCCGACACGAGCATACCATCCGACACGAGCATACCATCCGACATACCATCCGACACGATCATACCATCCGACACGAGGATACCATCCGACACGAGCATACCATCCGACATACCATCCGACACGAGCATACCATCAGACACGAGCATACCATCCGACACGAGCATAGCATCCGACATACCATCCGCCACGATCATACCATCCGACATACCATCCGACACGAGCATACCATCAGACACGAGCATACCATCCGACACGAGCATACCATCCGACACGAGCATACCATCCGAAACGAGCCCGCTCATGTCGGATGCTAGATGGGAGATAAAACGGCCACCCCTCTATACAGGGAACTATTAGAGCCACGACCGGAAAACCGTATTCTACGTTTCCTCTTTCGAATAGGATATACCATAGATAACTGTAGTTACTACAGTTATCTATGCTATATCCTATCGGTTTTTTGAAGGACAGCAACAAAATGTTAATCCGCAAAATATTACATTATCGCCATCGGTGGCCAATTAAAAATACATCTGAAAAACACGTTGCCCATACATAATCCTCACATGACAGCCGGAGTCGGCATAATTTAATTGATTCCAACTCCGGCAAAAAATAGCTACTCCAATAAACTCAGAATAAAATATTTGTTCTGTGCAATTGACGATTGATGCTTTGGCTTTGACAATTTTAACGCGCCACTAGAAATGTCTAGAAATGGTTCCCACAAGATATGCCGTTCTTTCACTGCAATTTTGTCATCGAAAACTGGCTCTGAAGTCAGGGTGGCCGTCCAGCAGGCTCTGAAGTTAGGGTGCCGTCCAGCAGGCTCTGAAGTTAGGGTGCCGTCCAGCAGGCTCTGAAGTTAGGGTGCCGTCCAGCAGGCTCTGAAGTTACGGTGGCCGTCTAGCAGGCTCTGAAGTTAGGGTGGCCGTCTAGCAGGCTCTGAAGTTAGGGTGGCCGTCCAGCAGGCTTTGAAGTCAGGGTGGCCGTCTAGCAGGCTCTGAAGTTAGGGTGGCCGTCTAGCAGCCTCTGACGTTAGGGTGGCCGTCTAGCAGGCTCTGAAGTTAGGGTGGCCGTCTAGGCTCTAGCAGGCTATGAAGTTAGGATGGCTGTCTAGCCCCACTATCCGCTAACTGGTGAACCAAGGATCCTATTCCTTACCAAGCACGGTTTGGCAAGGTGAGCCCTTTCCTACAGCGTGTTCTGCCTGTTCTGTGTTCAGCGTGTTCTGCCTGTTCTGTGTTCAGCGTGTTCTGCCTGTTATGTGTTCAGCGTGTTCTGTCTGTTCTGTGTTCAGCGTGTTCTGTCTGTTCTGTGTTCAGCGTGTTCTGCCTGTGTTCCAGAAAGCGTTGCGGAACTATCCGGACTCTGATGTGATAGATCTGGGCGCCCACATCGGCTTCCACACACTGCTCGCAGCCAAGCTCGGGCACCGCGTTCTAGCAGTGGAACCGGTTAGCTCGAGTTTGCGGCGAATCCACCACGCGGCGCTGCTGTCGGGCGTGCGCAAGAATATTACGCTCTTCCACAACGCCATCTACAACTCACGGACATACGCGTGGCTGAGGCAGCCGCATGGCAATATAGGTGGCACTAGCATCGTGATCGCCGACCCGGCGTATGACACGAATGAACGGGAGGCGGTGCGGACTATTCTAACGGATGATTTGTTTCCGTTCATTCACCGGCGAATCGCGCTCATCAAAATAGACATTGGTACGTGTTTGTTGGCACAGCAGAAGGCAGTGAGTGGTAATAGAGGCCGGGGTTGGGAATCGGGGGAGCGAATGAGGAAAGGCCGGAACGGAAAAGGGAGTGTGGAGATACTGGAGACTGGAGAGTGATATAAGTAGGAGTGTCCAGGACGAACATTTCATGCTTCACAAATTCAGCTTATAATCTGTTCTAAATATGTCACGCTAGGTATTCTGGTGGCATTTATTATTTTATCACAAGCTTACTTGCTGATTGAGGCTCAATTTGACATGTCGGATACTTTACTGTGCAATGTGCAATTCGGACTGTGCAATTGGATTGTACAG
Organism: Chirona hameri; assembly: GCA_036785665.1. Taxonomy (NCBI): domain Eukaryota; kingdom Metazoa; phylum Arthropoda; class Thecostraca; order Balanomorpha; family Balanidae; genus Chirona; species Chirona hameri. The sequence continues at coordinate 35,034 of JAXIVJ010003448.1, read as the reverse complement.
TTTTGTACAGTTTTGTACAGTACGTTGGACAGTGTTAATTTATTGCTCCCTGCTGTACGTTGGACTGTACGTTGAACAGTTTTGATCCGTCAATCTGCTCAGTGCAGACATGTGTATGGATCTTTGGATCCATCATCCAAGAAGATCTTCCCGCAAAATTCATAACGGATCTAGAATCCCAACAGATCTGACAACAAAATGTTCCCAGAGGATCTTGGATCCCGGGGATCCCTCGATACAATTTTGCCACGGAACCCGGATCCCACAGCATCTCATGATAAGAAATGAAAATACATATGATCGAAATATTTGATCTCAAGGGAACTTGGATTAGACAGGATCCCACATAAATATGTGTCATGGTTATGCCATTTACTTGACAAAATCTAACAAATCATACGACCATACAACTTGCTTTTTACGAAAAATTAAAAGTACTGACATTTTGTAAATTGTAGGCACCGAAAATATCGATGTTTTAATGGTGGATCTCGGATCCCAGTAGATCCCGATCACCATGCAAAACGGTGCATAATATTTCGGATTCCAGTGGATCCCGCGACCAATTTTGAAGGTGGATCCATGATCCCGGTGGATCCCTCGACAAACTGGTAGGGTGGATGTATGAATATGATCACAGTAGATCTGTGATTCACATCCAATGGATCAGATCCCGGGATCCATTTTCGGAATCCGCCACATGCCTGATAGAGTGGACTGTATAAAGTTTTAATCAGCAACTCTAACAATCTGCTATCGACTAGACGTTGGTCAGTTTTTAACCGAACTACACAAACATATGCTCTAGTCAGTTTTCATTGGTCTCACTCCGTATATAAGGTCTGTGTGCTAAGGACAATTTTAATTCGTTGTTCTGTCGACAGAGGGCTGCGAGTGCCGCGCCATTTCGTCTGCGACACAGCTGTTCAGCGGTGTGCACATACCCTACATCTTCATGGATTGGTCGCTGATGTTCCTGCACCAGCGCCGTCAGAACACCGCCTGCACGCCCGAGTCAGTAGACCCCGCCATAACACCGCCTGCACGCCCGAGTCAGTAGACCCCGCCAGAACACGGCCTGCACGCCCGAGTCAGTAGACCCCGCCAGAACACCGCCTGCACGCCCGAGTCAGTAGACCCCGCCAGAACACGGCCTGCACGCCCGAGTCAGAAGACCCCGCTCGCCCCATAACCCGGGCCCGCTCGCTCCGTAACTGGGGGGGGGGGGGGAGGGGGGGGGGGGGGGGGAGGAGGGGGAGGAAGAGACCGCTCCGTAACTGGGGGGAGGGGAGGGAGAGACCGCTCCGTAACTGGGGGAGGGAGAGACCGCTCCGTAACTGGGGGAGGGGAGGGAGAGACCGCTCCGTAACTTGGGGGGAGGGGGAGGGAGAGACCGCTCCGTAACGGGGGGAGGGGAGGGAGAGACCGCTCCGTAACTGGTGGGAGGGAGAGGGAGAGACCGCTCCGTAACTGGGGGAGGGGAGGGAGAGACCGCTCCGTAACTGGGGGAGGGGAGGGAGAGACCGCTCCGTAACTGGGGGAGGGAGAGGGAGAGACCGCTCCGTAACTGGGGGAGGGGAGGGAGAGACCGCTCCGTAGCTGGGGGGAGGGAGAGACCGCTCCGTAACTGGGGGAGGGGGAGGGAGAGACCGCTCCGTAACTGGGGGAGGGGGAGGGAGAGACCGCTCCGTAACTGGGGGAGGGGGAGGGAGAGACCGCTCCGTAACTGGGGGAGGGGGAGGGAGAGACCGCTCCGTAGCTGGGGGGAGGGAGAGACCGCTCCGTAACTGGGGGAGGGGGAGGGAGAGACCGCTCCGTAACTGGAGGAGGGGAGGGAGAGACCGCTCCGTAGCTGGGGGGAGGGAGAGACCGCTCCGTAACTGGGGGAGGGGGAGGGAGAGACCGCTCCGTAACTGGGGGAGGGGAAGGGAGAGACCGCTCCGTAACTGGGAGAGGGGGAGGGAGAGACCGCTCCGTAACTGGGGGAGGGGGAGGGAGAGACCGCTCCGTAACTGGGGGGAGGGGAGGGAGAGACCGCTCCGTAACTGGGGGAGGGAGAGGGGAGGGAGAGACCGCTCCGTAACTGGGGGAGGGGGAGGGAGAGACCGCTCCGTAACTGGGGGAGGGGAGGGAGAGACCGCTCCGTAACTGGGGGAGGGGAGGGAGAGACCGCTCCGTAACTGGGGGAGGGCAGGGAGAGACCGCTCCGTAACTGGGGGAGGGGGAAGGGAGGGAGAGACCGCTCCGTAACTGGGGGAGGGGGAGGCAGAGACCGATCCGTAACGGGGGGAGGGGGAGGGAGAGACCGCTCCGTAACTGGGGGAGGGGGAGGGAGAGACCGCTCCGTAACTGGGGGAGGGGGAGGGGAGGGAGAGATCGCTCCGTAACTGGGGGAGGGGGAGGGAGAGACCGCTCCGTAACTGGGGGAGGGGGAGGGGAGGGAGAGACCGCTCCGTAACTGGGGGAGGGGGAGGGAGAGACCGCTCCGTAACTGGGGGAGGGGGAGGGGAGGGAGAGACCGCTCCGTAACTGGGGGAGGGGAGGGAGAGACCGCTCCGTAACTGGGGGAGGGGGAGGGGGAGACCGCTACGTAACTGGGGGGAGGGCAGGGAGAGACCGCTCCGTAACTGGGGGGAGAGCAGTGGGAGACCGCTCCGTAACTGGGGGAGGGGGAGGGAGAGACCGCTCCGTAACTGGGGGGAGAGGAGGGGAGACCGCTCCGTAACTGGGGGGAGGGGAGGGAGAGACCGCTCCGTAACTGGGGGAGGGGGAGGAGGAGACCGCTCCGTAACTGGGGGAGGGGAGGAGAGACCGCTCTGTAACGGGGGGAGGGGGAGGGAGAGACCGCTCCGTAGCTGGGGGGAGGGCAGGGAGAGACCGCTCCGTAACTGGGGGGAGGGGGGGGAGACCGCTCCGTAACTGGGGGGAGGGGGAGGAGAGACCGCTCCGTAACTGGGGGAGGGGGAGGGAGAGACCGCTCCGTAACTGGGGGGAGGGCAGGGGGAGACCGCTACGTAACTGGGGGGAGGGGGAGGAGGAGACCGCTCCGTAACTGGGGGAGGGGGAGGAGAGACCGCTCTGTAACGGGGGGAGGGGGAGGGAGAGACCGCTCCGTAGCTGGGGGGAGGGCAGGGAGAGACCGCTCCGTAACTGGGGGAGGGGGGGGGGGGAGACCGCTCCGTAACTGGGGGAGGGGGAGGAGAGACCGCTCCGTAACTGGGGGAGGGGGAGGGAGAGACCGCTCCGTAACTGGGGGAGGGCAGGGGGAGACCGCTCCGTAACTGGGGGGAGGGGAGGAGAGACCGCTCCGTAACTGGGGGAGGGGAGGGAGAGACCGCTCCGTAACTGGGGGGAGGTGGAGGTAGAGACCGCTTCGTAACTGGGGGAGGGGGAAGGGAGAGACCGTTCCGTAACTGGGGGGGGGGGGGAGACCGCTCCGTAACTGGGGGAGGGGGAGGGAGAGACCGCTCCGTAACTGGGGGGAGGGGAGGAGAGGCCGCTCCGTAACTGGGGTGGGGGGAAGGGGGAGGAGAGACCGCTCCGTAACTGGGGGGATGGGAGGGAGAGGACGCTTCGTAACTGGGGAGGGGAGGGAGAGACCGCTCCGTAACTGGGGGGAGGGGAGGAGAGACCGCTCTGTAACTGGGAGGAGGGGGAGGGAGAGACCGCTCCGTAACTGGGGGAGGGGAGGGAGAGGCCGCTCCGTAACTGTGAAGAGGGGAGGAGAGACCGCTCCGTAACTGGGGGAGGGCGAGGGAGAGACCGCTCCGTAACTGGGGGGAGGGGGAGAGAGAGACCGCTCCGTAACTGGGGGAAGGGAGAGGGGGAGACCGTTCCGTAACTGGGGGAGGGGAGGAGAGACCGCTCCGTAACTGGGGGGGGAGGGGGATGAGAGACCGCTCCGTACCTGGGGGGGGGGGGAGGGAGAGACCGCTCCGTAACTGGGGGGAGGGGAGGGAGAGACCGCTCCGTAACTGGGGGGAGGGAGAGACCGCTCCGTAACTGGGGGGAGGGGGAGGGAGAGACCGCTCCGTAACTGGGAGGAGGGAGAGGGAGAGACCGCTCCGTAGCTGGGGGGAGGGCAGGGGGAGACCGCTCCGTAACTGGGGGAGGGAAGGGAGAGACCGCTCCGTAACTGGGGGGAGGGGAGGGGGAGACCACTCCGTAGCTGGGGGGAAGGGGAGGGAGAGACCGCTCCGTAACTGGGGGAGGGGAAGGGAGAGACCGCTCCGTAACTGGGGGGAGGGGAGGGAGAGACCGCTCCGTAGCTGGGGGGGGGGAGGGAGAGACCGCTCCGTAACTGGGGGGAGGGGGAGGGAGAGACCGCTCCGTAGCTGGGGGAGGGGGAGGGAGAGACCGCTCCGTAACTGGGGGGAGGGGAGGGAGAGACCGCTCCGTAACTGGGGGGGGGAGGGGGAGGGAGAGACCGCTCCGTAACTGGGGGGAGGGGAGGGAGAGACCGCTCCGTAACTGGGGGAGGGCAGGGAGGGACCGCTCCGTAACTGGGGGAGGGGGAGGGAGAGACCGCTCCGTAACTGGAGGAGGGCAGGGAGAGACCGCTCCGTAGCTGGGGGAGGGGAGGGAGAGACCGCTCCGTAACTGGGGGAGGGGGAGGGAGAGGCTGCTCCGTAACTGGGGGAGGGCAAGGAGAGACCGCTCCGTAACTGGGGGGAGGGGAGGGAGAGACCGCTCCGTAACTGGGGGAGGGGAGGGAGAGACCGCTCCGTAACTGGGGGGAGGGGAGGGGGAGACCGCTCCGTAACTGGGGGGAGGGGAGGGAGAGACCGCTTCGTAACTGGGGGGAGGGGGAGGGAGAGACCGCTCCGTAACTGGGGGGAGGGGGAGGGAGAGACCGCTCCGTAACTGGGGGGAGGGGGAGGGGGAGACCGTGATCCGACGACCAATCGCTCACGGGATGTCTCGCTGTTTTACTATACCTCGCCACTCTGTCGCTTTTTTCCTCGATAATTCCTTCTTGTTTAGTTTTCATCGTTCTTTTTTGTCCTTTAAAGCATCGTTGACCTACTAATTATAATAGTAATTCTATAATATAATAATATAATTCTACTAGGTTGTGCTAATAATAAAAAAATAAAATAATAATAATAATAGTAATTCTACTAGGTTGTGCTACAACAAAGAGTTGGTCAACGAAGCATCGTTCATCGTTGACCAACTCTTTGTTGTAGCACAACCTAGCAGGGGCGGATCCAGGATTTTCTAAGGCAGGGGGCTTCAGGCCTGAGGGCGGCATATTTCCTCGGTGACGGGGGCGGCATGGTGCCTTCCGAGGGCGGCATAATGCCTTCCGAGGGCGGCGATGTACCTTCCGAGGGCGGCATAATGCGTTGTGAGGGCGGCAAGATGTCTTCTGAGGGTGCCAGGGTGCCTTCCAAGAGTGCTACGATGCTGTTTGGTAGACGCAAGGGCGCCCTGGCGGCCTCCCGAAAACGCTACGGCGCCGGGCAATCATATACAAAAATGGCGCCGTTTTCTAAGGCAGGGGGCTTCAGCCCCTACGCCCCCCCCCCCCCCCTGGATCCGCCACTGCAACCTAGTAGAATTACTCGAACTATAAAACATTTTGAGGAAACATTTACTTATAAAGTATATAAAACACAGACTACTTCTTGGGCTGGACCGATACTGTGGAACAGAGTTATGGGACCTATGTTCCCAATGGTACAGGCAGTTCCTCCTTCAAAATACACAATTAAAAAGGTATCCAAGGATTACTTTCTTAGTCAGTACTAAGAAAACTGGTATCATTATTCATATTTGTATTATACAGTGATGACATGCATTTGACTGCATGATTTGAGGATTGCAATATAATTAGTAAAGTAACAGTAAGCTAGACAAATGTATATGTCTCATCATATAACCTTTCACTATTAACAAATAAATTGCATATACTATATAGTATGAAATGCATTTAGATACCTAGTATCTATTGGTTAATACAAAACTATATGTTTTCTATGTCCAACCACCCTCCTGGGACTGGCTTCTTTGGGCTGCCCAACAACAAGCTTTGCTTAGTTGGGCAGCCTGTTTGGAGCTCAGTCCATGACCAAGCCGAATTTTTTGACCAGCTAGGATTGCAAACCCTTTGTATGACTGATCCCTTTCCTAATACTAACACCTTGTATGGAAGTGTTAATGAATAACTGGTCCTGGGAAGTAGGGGGCAGTCATTAACTGAATTCAGTTATGACTACTTTGCCATCTCTTATAATACTCTGTACAAACTAACTGCATGCTTTTTCTCCCTCTGTTTTGGCTTATTTACGTTTCTTTCCATCTCTTAGCTGGGAGTGCCGCGACTTGTTATATTCTGTTTTCTGCCGTTAACGTAAGGTTCTGTGTGTCGTTGGGATAGAGGGAGGGGGCACTCCTGGTCACCTGTTATTGGGTGGCGGCATATAAAAAAAATCGTTACCCCCCCCCCCCCCATTGGCTGGGGGGGGGGCGAAAAACGCCCCCTGACGAACTTTCGGAATGGCTCAAAAACCGATTGCGCTATCGAAGTGAAACTTCGGGTACTTGCTCCTACATCAATTTTACGTCATCCGTGCAAAAATGAAGCAATTTCGTCGAAAACAATCGAGATATAGCAAATTTAGTGACGTCACCAGTACCACACACGAGTTTGACGCAAAAACAAAACTAGACTTTAGTAGACCGTAAAAATACCATATTTTGAGTAAAATGCAATCAAAAACATCAAAAGATAGCAAATGGGAAAGGCTACAAAATGGCTATCTCAGATTTATTAGAATTGTGGTTTTTGACCCCAAACATGAAAAAGGCAAAATGCCCTAAAAATCAAAATTTGCAAACATTAAAAAAACGAAACAGATGGAGAACCACAAGTAGACAATAAATACCCAAACCAAAATGTAAAGCAATATATTTATTTTGGACTGACTTGTGTCTCCCTAAGTATGAGTAACTCATGACGTCATATTAGCCGTTTTCACGAAGGATTTTGCGTTTGGGGCGATTGGGGCGATTGGAGCGTTTGGGGTAAATGGGTCTATAGCTCGTAAGAACACGGCTTTTCCCGGTGATTTTTTTTGTATCAATCGCAACTTTATGAAATAATGGATTTTTCTGTAAATTCCATTTTAATGATAACACCATAGTTTACTTAAAATTAACAATTTCATCTTAAACTAGCTCTGGTGATGCCAGATGGCTGTGGCGGTTTGGGGCGTTTGATGAGACTCCATCTTCCTCGAATCCCGGAAGTGCGGTGTTCGAGAAATTGTCGTATTTTGCAACGACATGGTTTTCAGGAATAATAGCTTATTTCAATGAAAATTAGATGAATTAGTCCATTCATATTTTCAGTCATATTCACTTTTGATAGTAAGGATTAATGATAATTAGCGATTTTGTTTTGATCATTTGTTGTAAGATGGCGGGAATGCTGGCTCCGGCTCTGCGCTGGCTTGCGCAGGCGCCGCCGCCCGGTCACCATGGCGACCACGTGGCTCCGGCGCCAGCCGGCCGGTCACCATGGCGACGGGCCAGCCGGTCGCCTAACGTCACGTTGCGCATGCGCAGAGCCGTAGTCTGCGCCCAGCAATGCCGTCCGTTCGATCTAGGGCAGAAAAAAAAAATTGCAGCCGGGTGGCTCAGTTGGTAGAGCGTTAGACTCTGAATCCAAGGGTTCCGGGTTCGAGTATGGCTACTGGCGCAAGTCATTCGGTTCCCCGCCCCGGAGGGGGGTGGTTCCCCTCATCACCCGCGGCGGCATATAGCTATAGGCTGGACTACGGGGTGGGCGAGAACCCCTCCCCTCCCCCTCCTTCCCCCCAAAAACGGCCATTTTTGAGTTTTCAGTACCAGTGGCTGCAGAAAGCCCGCATGTTTCATGGGTCCGCTTATAAGTACCTTTCGGAGGTTCTTTCAGTTTTTTTTTATGTGATTCATCAATTAATCAATTAATCAAATCAAGAACATTTGGTGTGATTCGTTGCTTAAATAAATGAGTAAGGATAGTTCCGGTTTTCGGAAACCAACGAAGTTACCGCTCTAAATTGGACGATCTCAGCGGGACGGAGCGACGTTGAATTAAGGCCTGTCTATGCTTTTGACATTTTATTGCATTTGTCATCATAATATTATATTTCTTTGTCATTAATATCTTCAATTTTGCCCTAACTAACTGTAAATTGCGTATTTGATTTAAGCAAAGCTGATTATCTAGTATACTTCTTAGCCTCTTTTTGGGGCGTTTTCGGTATATTTTGTAGAAGGAACTAACACAACCCAAAATTGCCAGATTTGCTCAAGAATTTGAATATTCAAAGCAAACTAACGGGAAATATTGCATTGTAAGAGCATATACTTATATATTAATTCATAAAATTGCGATTGATAACCAAAAATCACCGGGAAAAGCCGTGTTCTTACGAGCTATTGAGTATAGACCCATTTACGCCAAACGCCCCAATCGCCCCAATCGCCCCAATCGCCCCAATTGCCCCAATCGCCCTAAACGCCCCAATCGCCCCAATCACCCTAAACGCCCAAAACGCCCCAAACGCCCCAAACGACCCAATCGCCCCAAACGCAAAATCCTTCGTGAAAACGGCTATTTTGACATTGCGTTTTTGTTCTTTTAATGACAATATAAAAACAAATATATGCCAGCACTGTATTTCTGCAACAAATTTGATCTAGAAACATGCCTTTATTTATATTTATCAATTTCAAATTTTGACCATATGTGACCTGCCTGAGCTTGACACTAACTTCACTTAAATGAGGTCATATGGTAAAACGACTATCGCTATCGAATTATACGTGTAAAATAACCCATAGAACATATGTTGCATGGTTTTCATAGATAGTTTGCGCATAGTGGCCTTGTGTGACCTGACCTTAACCTTTAACAATCTCACTTTAGCTGATGCAGGATGTGTATTATACATTTGAGAGCAATTTGGGTGATCATGGTCGCAATGGAAGGCTTTGGATAGAAATGAAGTCCATACACTCAAATACCTCGATGTTGACCTTTGATCTGACCCTGACCGGATATGTTACCTCAATTTGAAACTTTATAATATGCTTTAAATTCGTCTTATTGAGAGCTTTCGAATACTGCCTTGCACGTCTCGCTGGGATCATTGGTTCGGAGGGGGGGGCGAAAATCGCCCCCCCCCCCCAAGCCAATGGCGTTCGGCTGAGACCCCAGCCAATGCCGGGTCAACCTCTCTGAAGCTCTCACTTATCTTCAAAAGAGCGTCCTCTTTGCTCTCTCGCTGGCGGAATCTCTCTTCTTCACATTCGACTACTCATGTTAATAACCGATTAGTTACTGCTCAGGTGGTGGGTTGGGAGAGGGAACTCGAGCCGACGCATAACTACACGGTGCACGGCTCAGGTACTGGGATGGGATGTTCTTCATAACGCGACTTACACGACGGGACATAACGCCATATAGTTATTTTCAGCGACTTCGGTATTTATATTTGCTCCCTAGTAAAACCCATCCGGGGACACCCCAGGTTCAGCCCAGGTTCTGGACACCTCCGATCGAGCTGAAATTTGCACAGAATAACCGCCAGGTGTCCAGTAGTCCACACTTAGCAGCATTCGGTGTCACTCCCAGCGGTTTGACCTGCAGAGGTCAAGCAAGGTCACGAGGTCAAATATTGCACAGCACATTATGGCCTACCCAGAAGAGCTACGGAGATGAATCCAACGCTAAAATACTCGTACACACTTAGTCTTACTTTTTCCACATCGACCCGACCTTTCAAGGTCACCATTTCACCTAAGGTCATTTCGGGGTCAGCTGCCGGTACCATTGCACAGCACAAAACTGGTGTACATAAATAAGTTTACAAATTAAAAAGTATGTCAAACTGTGACCCAGGGGATGCACTAACTTTCGCCGAAAACACCTACTCGATAGCTATTACGGGTTGACTTTGACAATTACCAAAGTGCAAAAAACGTCACTCCGAGAGCCCAGGTATGGGTCACCTCCGGTCGAGCTGACATTTGCACAGAATATCCGTCAGGGGTCCAGACGTCGACGCCTAGCAGCATTCAGTGTCACTCCCAGCAGTTTGACCTCCAGAGGACAAACAAGATCACGAGGTCATATTTTGCACAGCACATTGTGGCCTATCCAGAAGAGCTACGGGCTGAATCCAACGCTAAAATACTCGCACACACTCGATCTTATTTTTCCCACATCAACCCGAACCTTCAAGGTCACCATTTGACCTTTGCGGGGTCAGCCGCCGGTACCATTGCACAGCGCATAACTGGTGTACAGAAATAATTATACAAATTAAAAAGCGCGTCAAACTGTGACCCAGGTGATGCACTAAATTTCGCCGCAAACACCTACTCGATAGCTATTACGGTTTGACCTTGACAAAATTGAACCTGGGCTGAACCTGGACCGCATTCTCGGAGTAACGTTTTTTTGCACTTTTGTAATTGTCAAGGTCAAACCGTAATAGCTATCGAGTAGGTGTTTTGGGCAAAAGTTAGAGCATCACTTGGGTCACAGTTTGACATGCCTTTTAATTTGTAAACTTATTTATGTACACCAGTTTTACGCTGTGCAATGGTACCGGTGGGTAACCCCGAAGTGACCTTAGGTCAAATGGTGACCATGAGAGGTCGGGTCGATATGGTAAAAGTAAGAACAAGTGTGTGCAAGTATTTTGGCGTTGGATTCATCCCGTAGCTCTTCTGGGTAGGCCACAATGTGCTGTGCAAAATTTGACCTCGTGACTTTGCTTGACCTCTGGAGGTCAAACTGCTGGGAGTGACACCAAATTATGCTAGGCATAGACTACTGGACCCCTGGCGGATATTCTGTACAAATTCAGCTCGATCGGAGGTGACCCGTACCTGGGCCAAACCTGGCCTGAACCTGGGCTGAACCTGAGGTGTTTTGATGGACATTCCGGGGGCGATCAATCTGCTGCTGAACCGAGCGCATCCCAAACCTGCTGGTGACGCTGTGGAACAAACCAGTCCTGTCCTGCCCCTTGCTGTACACACATGCCAACCAAGCCATGACCCACCTGGCCTGCCTCCGTCTGCTACATGGCTGACGCCTGGCGGTGCCGGCGCTGTCTTCCTGTCTGCCGCAGGAGTATCGAGCGGATGACCATCTTCCTGGCTCACCGCGGCTATGTCCCGTACGAGGCGCACACCAACCGGCAGCTGGACTGGCGGCAGAGCACATTGTGGCGCATCGGTTACGTGTACTGGCGCCACGTGTCGGCAGAGGACCTGCGCGACCCGCCGTCCACCACGCCGCCACCGCCGCGGGAGGTGGATGATGAAGACTACAGCTACAATCCGTGGTAGACAGATGACTACAGCTACAATCCGTGGTAGACAGATGACTACAGCTACAACCCGTGGTAGACAGATGACTACAGCTACAACCCGTGGTAGACAGATGACTACAGCTACAATCCGTGGTAGACAGATGACTACAGCTACAACCCGTGGTAAACTGGGGAGGTAGCCTGGGGACTACAGCTACAACCCGTGGTAGACTGGGACTACAGCTACAACCAGTGGTACACAGAGGGCTACAGGTTACAACCTATGGTAGACAGAGGAGTACAGGTTACAACCTGTGGTAGACTGAGGACTACAGCTACAACCTGTGGTAGACTGAAGATTACAGACCATTCTAGACTGAGCACTGAACAAGACTGAGCCAGATGTAGACTGAGCAAGGCCGTGGTTGACTGAGCTGCGAGACGGCTGGTGTGTAGTGGATTTATAAAGGCTGAAACACAGTCTTTGCGCAGCTGCGCGAAGTGGATACAGGTGCCTATTCAAATACATTGAAAGGAGGTCGCAACAATTGCACGATGCGCGACGTTGATGGCAGAAAACAGAAATCCCTTGTATTTGAATAGGCGCCCGTAGGCACCAGCATACGTTTTCTGCAGCTGCGTAAAGACTGTGTTTCAGCCTTAAGTAGCCGAAGAGTGTTTTACTACGCTTTGTGGAAGAGGATGGTGTTGAAGTTTCTATGGCGCGCTGGCACAGATTTCTGTGACTGGTGAGAAGATTTTGGTGCTCACTTTCTGGGAATTATTGCTGGTGGATGTCTGTGTTTATACTGTCAAGTACTGTGTTTCTCATCAGTATCGTAGCAATAACAGAGCGACATAGACGAATTGCCTGTTGTAAACTGCTACAGCTAAGGTTGTAACGGCTGTCAGTGCCGTGGCGCCTGCAGTGACTGAAACTGGCGGGCGTATCAAGTGCACTTCTGCAGCTACTCATTTCTGTCTGTTCAAGTGTATTGTTATCAGCTCTTTGTCTGTGCTGAGAAGCTGCTATTCCAGTCGACTATTGTGTATCATGATGTGACCACTGCCCTTTCTTGAGCGGGCATCGTAATAACGTTGTAACTTGTATGAGACAGGTAAACCCCTGCTCGCCTTGTAGTGACTACTTGCTAATTGAATGTTGGTGTTTGTAAGTCGCACACTATTGGTGATGTCACATCAATACGAGAAATGTTACCATATGACATGGGGTTTGCGCTGAAATATTGTACTGATCACACACGCCATACTACACTCAAATCGCAAATCAACGGCAAGCACTCAGAAACACTTTTATAACTTTTGCTGAATGCTCTTCCCCGAGAAACCTGTACGGTTTCCATTTCAAGACCTTTCGGTGGATGGTCTTGCCTGATAAATCTACATGGTCTCCGCGTTGGTTCTTGGAAGTAAATACTGAATATGTCTCCAGGTGGTCATTTTATGTCTCTTGAGACCATCAGGCCGTCAACGGATCTGTCGGAAAAGTCTGTCCCGATAAAGGATCATACCCGCAGGATGTTTTTGCAGTCAGCTGTTGAGAGCAGTGGATGGTCTCCTGAGGTCTCCTGAAATGTATTGCATTCCATGCAGATGGCGCCACCATATCACTACAAGTGGCGCTGTAATCGCAACGACGGAACCGAATTTATTGAAGTAAATACCGAATAACTATTATTTTTCGATTGTTTTGATTTGTAAATATTGCTTTCATACCATCATTTGTTCATCGAGCAATATGTATACACGGATAGTCGGTAAGTATCAACTTCACCCGGCAATTATTTTGGTTGGAGCCGTCTTCTTGCCTACTCTGGTACAAGCCACACCGTAGCGAGACAGAGAGACAGAGAGACAGAGAGACAGAGAGACAGAGAGACATAGAGACAGAAAGACAGAGATACACGGAGACGGAGACGGAGAGAAATAGAGCGAGAGAGAGAGAGAGAGAGAGAGAGCGAAAGTGCGAAAGTGCGAAAGAGCGAGAGAGCGAGAGACAGAGAGACTGAGAGAGACCGCTTGCTACCCTGGGTAAGCCGCCTCTGCATCTGTATAACATGACTAGTATAACCCCACACAAGCCTGGCGTGGTGGCCGCAATCGGCGCTTCTGACGTATGAGCTTAACCCTCGCCATACGGGAGCTTTTTTCACCTTCGCCCTACTGGGGGGGGGGGGGGGGGGGGGGGGCCTGACAGGCCCCCTGTTAACTTCCGAACCAAGCAACTTAGAGCAATGCAGTAAGAACCAGCATGTTACCTGTCATGAGAAGAATCTAACAGTATGCAATTTTTAGGTTTCAGGTCAACGGGTGACCTTGCAGGTCAAGTGAATGACCTCGGCTCGACCACATCCTCGAACAGCGGTCGGCTCGAACAGCGATTTTGCTCGTCAGAAAACCTCAAAACTAGAAATTGATAAATGTAAATAAAAGGCATGTTCCTAGACCGATTTTGTCTCAGAAATACAGAAAATGTAATTATTTGTTCGTATCTTTTCAAAAAAAGTCAAAAAAATATATTTTAACAAAATTACGTCATGAGTTTCTTACACTTAGAGAGCCATCACTCAGTCAAAAATAGAGATATTGCTTGAAATTTGGTTTGGGTATTGTCCACACTCAGTTCTCTCACATATATTCCGGTTTGTTTAACATGTTTGCAAATTTTGATTTTGTGGTGATTTTTCCAAAAAACAATAGGTTTTGTTTTATTTTAGGAGTCAAAAAACCAAAATTTTGGAAATCCGAGATTGTCATTTGAAAGAAAATGCCATTTTGTATCTTTGGTAAATTGTGTTTGTAACTTGTTTCAAACCCCTGTTTTATACGATTTGTCAAATATTTATCTTTTTCCACCAACATGACGTCATCAAAACATGATTTTTTTCCAGGGTTTGCTGTTTGTTTATTTTTCCTAATAAACAAACACAAACAAACAGTTCGTGAACAGATGTGTTCATGAACAAATGACGTCATCAGCTTAAAATAAATAAAAAAAACAACGAACAGTTCACGAACGTTCACGAACTGTTAATGAACAACTCAAATTAATTAATAGATCACCTATTTCGTGGCAAGGAAAGCTCATTTAGAAGCGATACAGACATTTGTGTTGTGTTTTTATTATAAGAAAACTGTTTAAAGTTCCTCCACAAACATTGTAGACTAGACAAGCGCATCAGTGTAGCAGATGTAGGCTGACTCACGGTTGTCGACAGTGACTCCGCCACTTACGAATAACTGTGGGACGTCAGCGTCTTAAAGGCGATTATTCCCATGCTACGATCAAAGGCCTATCGATTGAGTCTGAAAAATACGGGTGCATTACCCAGCCCTCTTGGTTTCGACGCTCGTGGTGATTGAGTTTCACAATACATGCCTCCTTGAAAACTTTTATTTTGTCTCAAATAATTATTTAATTACCGAGCGGGCGCGAAGCGCCCGTGAGGTTTCTCGTCAACATTATACATTAATACATTAAATGCATACATTAATTACATGTATTTAACAACATATTCTGACCTCAGTGAGTCTTAAATTGGATCACACTAAAAGCTGGAGTTTTTGCAGTAGTTGGCCGCAAGTGAGCCAGGGTGTTCCATCGCATTGCGTGTTCGTCACCGATGCATGGGGTGTCAAGGTGTCGCAATACTCATGCGGGGGGTGCCGATTGACGCCTCAGCCGGGCGTATTGCAGGAGTTCGTTCACCACTGGGAGAGGTGTGAGTAAACAGATCCATGTATCAACACCAGCATCACAAATCAGCATCATCAAGCATACTCATAAATCATCATAGTTACTATGGATCAACAGTCAGCTACGTATATTCATATGTTTATAGAAGCTTGGTCGGTGCAGCTCCGACCGGATAAGCAATACAATTGGTTGAGACGGGAGCAGGCACGTAGCCAAGGGGAGGGCGGGGGGCGGCCGCCCCCCCCCCCCCCCTAGAAGCCAGGAGGGCCCTTTTTGGCGCGCGAGGGCTCTTTTCGGCGCGCGCAGCGCGCCGAAAAGGGCCGTCGAGACCGCGCGAAGCGCGGTATCATAGGCTCTTTACTACACGAAGCGTGGTCTTTAGAGAGTTTAGCGGACTTCAGAGGCCCTTTAGGGCCACCAGTGCCCTCTGACAGACCAGAGGGCCACTTGGACGTTCAAAATAGCCCTGTGCATGTCAGAGGGGCCCCTGTCAAGACCGAAAGGGCCCCTGAGCGGGTCAGAGGGCCCCCTGAGCACGTCGAATGGGCCCCTGAACACGTCGAATGGGCCCCCTGAACACGTCGAATGGGCCCGCTGAACACGTCGAATGGGGCCCTAGCCAGCACAGAGGGGCCCCTGGGCAGGTTGAGAGGCCCCTGAGCATGTCGACAGGGCGACAAAGCGGCCAGCGCAGTCCTTTGCCAGGTCATAAGGGCCCCTGAGCAGGTTGGAGGGCCCCTGGACAGACCAGAGGGCCCCTGGGAAGTTAAGAGGGCCCCTGTGCAGTTCATAGGGGCCCTGACCAGACCGAAAGGGCGCTTAGGTGGGTCAGAAGGGCCCCTGAACATGCCGAATGAGCCCCTAGCCAGCACGGAGGGGCCCCAGGGCAGGTCGGAGGGCCCTCGGAGCATGTCGCAAGGCGACAAAGCAGCCAGCGCAGTCCCTTGCTAGGTCGGAAGGGCCCCTTATAAGGTTAAAGGGCCCCTGGAGATACCAGAGGGCCCCTGGAAAGTTAAAAGGGCCCCTGCGCAGGTCGGAGGGGCCCCTGATCAGACCGAAAGGACCCCTGGGTGGGTAAGAAGGGCCCCTGAACATGCCAAAGTGGCACCTGGCCAGCACGGCCAGCACGGAGGGGCTCCAGGGCAGGTCGGAAGGCCCCTTGAGCATGTCGGCAAGGGCGACAAAGCAGCCAGCTCAGGCCGACCAGAAGAGTCGCTGGGCCGATCGGAGGGGCTCCTGGGCAAGTCAGAGGGGCCCCTGGCTAGACCGAAAGGGTCCCTGGGCCGGTCGGAAGGCCCCTTAAACATGCCGGATGAGTTCCTAGCCAGACTGGAGGGGCCCCTGGGCAGGTCGGAGGGGCCCCTGAGCAGGGGCGGCGGATTGCGGGGGCAGGGTACCCAAAATTCCCCCCAGTCGAAAATCCTGGGGGCAAAGGGTAGTTTTGCCCCCCCCCCCCCCCAGATTTTAGCCTGCTCAATCTGGGGCAACATGACCCTTCCCCTCCCCAGGATTTTCATTTGAGGGTGGGGGGATTTTGGATACCCTGCGCCCCGCAATCCGCTGCCCCTGCCCCTGAGCATGTCGGTGCAGGGCGACAAAGCAGCCAGTGCAGTCCCTGGCCAGGTCGGAAGGACCTCTGAACAGGCCGAATGGGCCCCTTGACACACAAGAGGGGCTTCTTGGAAGGTCAGAGGAGTCTCTGGTGAGATCGGAAGGGTCAAAGCACGTAGAGATCGCAGATGAAGATTAAATACAAAGAGGACTTACTCCACAATACAAATATTAAAAGCGGAGCTTTTGCGTATATTGTAACACCCTTCGTCAGGGTGCTACAATATACCCGAAAGATCCGATTTTATTTTTTCCTGTAGAGTAAGTGTATTATATATATATATATATATATATATATATATATATATATATATATATATATATATATATATATATATATATATATATATATATATATATCACCCACTCCACATCATGTCTTTTCGATTCGCGGATCCCAGATGAGTCCCCGAACAGGTCGGAAAGGCGTAGAAAAGGTCAGAGGGGCCCCTAGACGATCTGAAGGGACCTTGGGCCTTTCAACAGTAAGAATACAGTTGTACAGGGAATAAAACTCAAAATTTTCCCGCCACTCCGCGGCGCAATTTAACTACAAATTCAATTATATGCGGGTTAGGAAAAAAATCGGTCAGTTTCTCGGCGCATTTATGTGTTATGTTGCTACTTTCCTATATTATTGGGCAAAATAGTTCATTTAAGCACCTTTTCCCCGCACTTCTAAGCGCACAATATAGCAATTTTAGAGGTCCGCACCATACGCAATGCGACGCATTGATGAGAAAGCAACCCAGGGCATAATACTCAAAATTTTCGTGCCGCTCCGCGGCGCAATTTGTTTAAGAGTTCCAGGTCTTGAGCTTAAAAAAAATATTCCAACTTCGTATAGCTGATTCCAAATTCGTGTCGCTGGTTCCAAAGTTGATGTGGCAGTTTCCTAACTCCAGCTCCTAAACGTTGGTATGGCCCATGCCATACCTGCCATACTGCATTTTCCAGCCTTGTAACGTGCCTTTTCATGCGTTTTTTTTTTTTTGGGGGGGGGGGGCTTTCAACGCTTGGGAAGGGGCCCTTTCAACGCTCGGGAAGGGGCCCTTTCGAGGCGCCGCCCCCCCCCCCCTGGACGAAATCCTGGCTACGTGCCTGGACGGGAGGGCATGAAACATATAGACGCTATCATACCTAATGTTTATCGATCACAAATTCACAACTAACTACATTTCTAAGATCAAAAGAACGCACGAAAGAACGCACTCACAACTCACAATTAGATACTTAAAACTCTGATCACGACAGCAGGATTGACAGCCTTTCGCAACTCAACGGCAACTTGAACACTGACAACGGTCGACGCACGCACACTGCACAACCTGACGCGGCTAAGGTCACGGCGCAACTGAGCCGGCGCGGCCGGCCGGCAGTGATGTGCGCGTGCAGCCAACGCCGCACCGTCGTCTGCGTGCGTCTGCGTCACGACACCCCAAGCAGCGGCGACCGTCATCGGCACTGACACGCCACGAAGGTGTCTGACATGGGTGTAGATAGCGAAGCATCAACAATGACACCCCATGCATGAGTAAATTTCCAAATTAACCCCTGTGGCAGGAGCTGACGCCCGGGTCGTGTGTAGCGATTTTGTGAGTATACCTAATGTTTATCGATCACAAATTCACAACTAACTACATTTCTAAGATCAAAAGAACGCACGAAAGAACGCACTCACAACTCACAATTAGGTACTTATAACTCCGATCACGACAGAACGATTGACAGCTTTTCGCAACTCAACAGCAACTTGAACACTGCCAACGGTCGACGCACGCACTCTGCACAACCTGCCGCGGCCAAGGCCACGGCGCAACTGAGCCCCCCCCCCCCCGGGTGTGACGGTCATCGCTGCTTGAGGTGTCGTGACGTAGACGGCGGCGCGGCGTTAGCGGCGCGCGCACATCACCGCCGGCCGGCCGTGCCGGCTGGCCGGCAGCGATGTGCGCGCGCAGCTAACGCCGCGCCATCGCGCCGTATGCGTCACGACACCTCAAGCAGCGGTGACCGTCACACCCGGGGGGGGGGGGCAAGTTGTTTGGTAGCCGTGACATCACCATGGCAGTCGAATCCCGCTCCACAGTGTTAAGGCAATGCAAAGAGGCTTGGTAGTTACCCCCCTCTAATGTGTTATCTAAGAGAGATGGATACAAGTATTTATGCACAATGGGAAGCTCGTTTCTTCAAGATTCCTGGAATGGCCTCCGATTTTACCTGAGACACTCCAATCGTTCACAATTCTCGGTCGAGTGGAGACATGTTCCGCCCACATGGCGCGCCGGAACGGGGGTCCGCTGTCAGGGGCTGTACACCGCCGCAGCCGCGCCGGCCGCAAGTGGGTGAGAACCGCCGCAACGCCTTGCCAGAGACTGCACCGCCGCGGGGCCGTCCGGCCGCCGCCGCCTGGCTGGCCGGCCCGGCGGCGGCCTGGTGCTTCATAATATCCGGCCTGAATGCAAACTCTGTTATAGCTGACTAATTGTGATATATCGTTAACATGGGTTGTATAGTTATTTTTCCAGTACAATTGATGTACCAATGAACTTTAAATATTATTTTCATTCGAATACACACAAAATTGTATTAAATATATTTTGTTTTCTATTCAGATATTTTCCGATGTGATTACCATATTCTACTATATAGTTGAAATTCTAGAAGAAAATGAGAACTATTCCAAAAAGCATACCAGAAATAGTTATATGGTAACATAGTTAGTTTATTCTAGTTTGAACCAGGCGTGAGGTAGCCATGGCAGTCGCCAAACTTGAACCTACTCATTGATATAAGTACTCTGGTCACACCTCTCCCAGTGGTAAACGAACTCCTGCAATACGCCCGGCTGAGGCGTCAATCGACAATCCCCGCATGAGTATTGGGACACCTCGACACCCCATGCAGCGGTGACGAACACACAATGCGATTGTGGTCGGCACTGACACACCACGCAGGTGTCTGACATGGGGTTAGATAGCGAAGCATCAACAATGACACCCCATACATGAGTAATTTCCAAATTAACCCCTGTGGCAGGAGTTGACACCCGGGTCGTGTGTAGCGATTTTGTGAGTGTGGGAGGGATGTGCAAACATTCAGTATATGAAGCCATGAGGCTTGAGCTAAAACTTGTCCAATTATTTATCATGTTTGTAAATCAGCAAGTACCTGTACAGGAGTACAGGTACTTGCTGGAATTACTTTATTTTTGTACTGTACTGGAAAGTTGCTTCGTGTTTGCAATGATTAGTGTATCATTATTGGCTAACATGCATTTTGATAGCATACCAAGTGCAGGGTTAAGATGTGTCTGAGGTTACGGCAGTTGCCATTACCAATGGTTTAATGTGTGGACAAGTTATGATATATTGATCAAAGGCACAATGGCAAAAATGGATTTGTTGACTAATCTGTTTCACAAAATGCTAAAGCTAATCCCATATTCCTTTTGTTATGAATTATTATATGATTTTAAAAAAAACAGCAAAAGTTAGTGATCATTTCTTTGAAAGCAGGGGATGAGTCATTTTTTTTGTTAAATTTCAGGTGTCTTTCAGAGAATATGACCCTTCCACCCCTCCAAATCTGCTAGTTTAGTGTCTGATGTGATATTCTGAGGTGCTTTCAAGTGCTTTCAAGATGTCTCAGTGTATGACATTTTCCTCTAAAGTTATCCATGTATGTGCTGAACTTGAACTTAGTAGGTAAGTACAGGAGCATTGCTATGACATTTTGAGTTGAGTGGGGGGCAGCCAGGTGTTTGTCACCCCTCCCCACTCCAGTCAGACTAATTTTAAATCCTGCTAATCTGGGGTGCGGGGTGCAGAGTGCAGAGTGATTCTATTCATTTTGTATTTTCAATATGTTGAAATGTGTTATTGTTTGGCAATTTTTGACTAAGGAACATATTTGCCTGCTGGTGGCCAATATGGCAGCACATTATGATGGCATAGTACCGTATGGCAGGCGGCAGCATTGCAAAAGCAGCAACATAGTACACCAAGGCAATATTTTACAACTGTATTCCTATGTCTGTCAGTATTATATGTTTTGTCTTGGAAAAAATGGTAAATTTGTAGGGAAAAAACTGGTGACAAACTTGTAGCTTCAGAATCCCAACGGTGACACACAGCTATGGTTTCCCAGCCCTGCCAAAGTTGAAATGGCAGTTTGGTAACTCCAGCTCCTAAAAGTTGGTATGGCCATGCCATACATGTCATAATGCATTCTCTATCCTTGTAAGTTGTAACGTGCCTTTTCATCCGTTTTGTTTGGCCCTTTCAACGCTCGGGTTGGTGGGTGGCCCTTTCGAGGCGCCGCCCCCCCCCCCCCCCTCCCCTAGGACGAAATCATGGCTACGTGCCTGTATATACATATATATATATTATGCATTGCACATCTAGAAGCCGACAAATCTAACACTTTCATAGGGTGTGCCTACCGCCCACCGAGTTGCCCCCCCCCCCCAAAAAAAAAACGACGGCTGGATCCGCCATTGAGTGGATGGAGTAAACAGTTGTGCATCATATGGTGTGATTATTTTTAGAGACTGGCCATTTTCACTAGGTGTTTTTAGTGAAATTTTGTCAATACCAGCGCATAAGTGCGTCCAAAGCAAGCGGAGACGACGTCACCACCACCGCCATGCTGCGGATGACTTCCCCGTGGTGGGCCACACCTCGTGCATGTGATCAACAGCAGCATCACCCACTCCGAGTTATCCCCGTCCTGGCGAGCTGTAACCGTTGTCCCTCTATACAAGAGTGGTGACAAGAGTGACTCCAGCAATTATAGGCCAATTTCAGTGCTGTCTGTGGTCGCGAAACTCTGCGAACGTGTTGTGTGCACCCAGCTGATGAACTACCTGAACAGTCATCATATCATATGTACACAGCAGTACGGATTCCGCTCCGGCCTATGCACGGAGGCTGCCCTGCTCGACGCTGTCAGTTACATAACCGAGAGCATTGATGGTGGGGGTGTGACGTCACTCGTCACTGCAGACACTTCAAAGGCTTTTGCCAGCGTCGAGCATTATCTCTTGGAGAAGCTGGGGTGGTATGACATCGATGACAGGTGGTTCCGTGCGTGGCTTTCCGGTCGCACTCAATTTATTAGAGGCGGAACAGGTGTCGAGCTGCCGGTAACCCATGGAGTGGTGCAGGGATCGATCTTGGGCCCAGTGCTATACCTCGTATTTACTAATGACTTGTCACAACATATGCCGCACGGAAAGATGGTACTGTACGCCGATGACGCCCAGTTTCTGGATTCCGACTCGCCAGGAAACCTCCCAGAATTGAAACGGCGCGTTGAGGAAAATTTGTCGATTGCATTGCTTTGGTTCACCAAAAACAGATTGAAGGTAAACCCTACGAAAACTGACCTACTTGTTCTAAAGTCCCCGCGCCAAAATATGGACTTTAACTTTACGATACAATTCGGAAATTCTGAAATCATTCCAGTGCAGTCGGTGAAGATTCTGGGTGTCAACCTCGACTCATGCCTGACGTGGGAACAACACATAGCCGCCATCACCCGACGCTGTTACTGTGTTTTGATCGGGCTCGCCAGAATGCAGCATCGCGTGCCGCGTGAAACGAAGCGACTGCTGGTGGAGGCGCTTGTGTTTCCTCATTTGCAGTACTGCATGTGTGTATGGGGAGGCTGTACTCAAACCCAAAAACGTAGGCTGCAGAAGTGCATTAACTTTGGCGCTCGTGTTGTCACTGACCTGGGGTACCGCGAGCGAGTATCTGACACACTGCGTGAACTTGGCTGGCGTGCGATAAATGATATGGTTATCGAACGAGACTTGTACGCCATGTATAAACTCACTCATGCCGAGAGCTCCCCCGAACTGCCCTGTTCACGGATCATCAGTCGCTCCGATGTATCCACGCGCACAACCAGGGCTACCAGTGACGGGCAGCTAGAGATGCCGCGCGCACACACTGAGTTCGCCAGGCGCTCGTTTTTCATCAGAGCCATCAGAGCGTGGAATGAATTGCCGCTGAATGTGAGGGCTTCACCCACTTTGGCTATTTTTTAAAAGTGTCTCAATGATGTTCTTTAAACTTGCATTGTGACTTGTGTGTATCTTGAGGGTTGATGTGCATCATTTAATGCGTGGGCGATATGTTTTTACATCTATGTTATTTGATGTGGAAAACTGAAAACCCATTTTATGGATGTGCTCCGAAATCTATGATATGATATGATACGATGAATAATTGTGTCATTTTGTGTTATCCTTAAGTACAGTGCCTATGGCAAGCTCCGCCCACTTTGCATCAAAAAATTGAAGCGTCAATAAATTGATTTTTGTTGGACCTAGTGCCAGCAACTGAATGGCAATTGTGCAATCAAAATCAAACAAACTATAGGTAGGTACCTAGGTTGAGATAGGTACTTCTAGCTCAAACCTTATCAGAAGTATCTGCCCCCTCCCGGATTTTCTCAATAACCTGAAAACTATGATATATCAACGTGAAACTTTCAGTACCTTATTCTGCATTAAGTCTAAGTCTGCTCACCAACTACCAAGGGCGTAGCTACTATACCGCAAATACCGCAAATGCGGTATGCTCGGATCGTAATGCCCCACTTATGGAATTTCAAGTCTCTTGTGGAACACGATGCCCCCAAACTATAGTGTCGTGCTACCCACTTTATTGTCAGATACGTGATTCCCTAGTGAGGGATGTGATGATCCTTAGTATCCTTGTGGTGGCCCTTGTGGAAGATATGATGCCCCTAGTGGAAGATGGAATGCCCCTTGTGGAAGATGGAATGCCCCTTGTGGAAGATGTGATGCCCCTACTGAAAGCTGTGATGCCTTTAGTGAAAGATGCGATGTCCCTAGACCCTAGTACTATTAAATTAAATGTGATGCCCCTAGTCGAAGATGTTAAGGCCCTATTGGAAAATGTGATGCCCTACAAGAAGACGCTATGTCTCTAGTGGAAGATGTGATGCTTCTATTGGAAGATGTGATGCCCTTAGTGGAAGATGTGATGCCCCTACAGGAAGATGTGATGCCCCTATTGAAAGATGTGATGCCCCTAATGGAAGATGTACCCAATGCCCCTTGTGGATGATGCAATACCTCTTGAAGATGTGACGCCCTTACTGAAAGCTGTGATTACCCTACTGGAAGATGTGATGCTCCTAGTGCCACTGTGATGCCTCTTGTAGAAGATGTGATGCCCTTAGTAGAATATGTGATGCCCTAGTGGAAAATGTAATGCCCCACTGTAAGTTATCATGCCCCTATAACTGGAAGCTGTGATGCCTAGTGGAAGATGTGGTGCCCTAGTGCGATGCGATGCGATGCCCCTACTGGAAAATGTTATGCCCCTAGTGAAGATGTTAGGGCCCTGTTGGAAAATGTGATGTCCCTTCTCTAGAAGACGCGTTGCCCCTAGTGGAAGATGTGATGCTTCTACAGGAAGCTGTGATGCCCCTAGTGGACGATATGATGTCCCTAGTGATGTGATGCCCCTAGTGGAATCTGTGATGCCCATAGTGGAAGATATTGTGCCCCTATAGTGGAACATGTGATGCCCCAAGAGGAGAATGTGATGCCCCTAGTGGAAGATGTGGTGTCCCTTTTAGAAGATGGGATGCCCCTAGTGGAAGATGCCGTGCCTCTAGTGGAAGATGTGAAGCCTCTACTGGAAGATGTGATGCCCTATTGGGAGAGGTGATGCCCCTAGTGGAAGATGTTGTGCCCCTAGTGGAAGATGTGATGCCCCTACTAATATATGCAATGCCTCTAGTGGGAAGATGTGATGCCCCTAGTGGGAAGATGTGATGCCCCTAGTGGAAGATGTGATGCTTCTACTGGAAGCAGTGATGCCCCTACTGGAATATGTGGTGTCATTACTGGAAGCGGTGATGCCCCTTGCATATAAGATGTGATGCCCCCAGTGGAAGATGTGATGCCCCGAATGGAAGATGTGATGCCCCTAATGGAAATGTGATGCTTCTGCTGATGGCTGTGATGCCCTAGTGGAAGTTGTGATGCATCTGCTGGAAGATAAAGATGTGAAATATATGATGTCTATATTGAAAGATGTGATGTTCTTATTGGAAAGTATTTGATGTCCCTATTGAAAGATGTGATGTCCCTTTCTAGAAGATGTGATGCCCGGAATGTGTGATGTTCCTGCTAAACTTGATGAAAGCTCAGGTTGAGTTATTTGGGCGATCAAATAGTTGTCGTGCTGCCCCCTTTTGTATCGCTGTAACTAGAAGATGACCAACCTGTTCAGTGGTTCACCCGTTAACCCTTTTAGTGTCTGGGTTTTGGGGGGCTAAAACGACCCCCCCGGCCCTAAGGTTTGTCCGCTCCTGCCTCTAAACGAGTAAAGATACGGCCATCAAACTTGTTGACTTTTCCTAAATATTCATTGGTCACATTTTGGCACAATGCCAAAATTTGCAGGTCACCAGGGGCGGCTTCAGGTGTGGTTTTTGGGGTCATGTTTTGGTTTTCTGCGTGTCTCGGCTTTCAAAGGGAATCAATTCCAAGTATCTAACCGTTGCAGATACGAGCTTACAACTTGCATGCCTTTTCTTGCTGGTCTTTGTAGACATGTTGAGCATTTCTTCAAATTTGTTCGGGGGGGGGGGGGGATTACGCATGGGCACCTCAAGGAACTAATTTTGGGAGGCATTTTGGGTCACTGGCATTACATGAACATCTGACAGATAATAATGTCAAACTCAGTGAACCTTCTTAGCTATCCTTTGCAGACCTTGTGCGATTTTTTCCTTATATTTTTGGGTTGCCCACAGGCGATTCCAGGGACGGTTTTTTTTTTGGGGGGGGGCATGTGTTTGACTCCGTTTACACACATTGTGTTTAGTAACTCAAAACTATATTTTGCAGTGGGTTATCTCGTGCAATTCCATCTCCATCTATCACAATTGTATTTTGTGGCATAGGCGTGGGACGGGTGGGACGCAAGCGCATGGCCCAGTGTTATGTGCGGCTCCAGGGATGAAATTAAGGGGGAATTGTGGACCCACAACGTGTAACTACATAACAAAATATATCAACTTGAAATTTGATGATCTGTTATAGCAATGCCTTGCACACGTTCCGTATTTTTTAAATAATTTTTCGGTTGCCCAAGGGCGACTCCAGCGACATGTTTTTGGAGGCAAGCAGACTGGCTGGATTCATCTCACGTCACCAACAATGACGGCAGAGCGCACGCCAGGGCCGGGCGGCGACCCTCGTACCGGCACGCACGTGTGTCGCCCCCCGCCCCGAGGGTGTATTGGTCTGGGGAGACCCGGAGCCCAGGGGACCGAGACAATCAGTCAAAGAGGGGAAACCGATCACACTAGTCCCTAGATCAAAGAAAAACATGCAAACACCTTCTATCCAGCAAGCCGACGCGCTAAAAAGCTTGTTCAGCGAGCAACAAGAGCTTCCTCAATTCCCCTCCCTTTGCCCTCCTGAGCACGCCACTGCACAAATAGAAACTGTCATTTTTACTTTTACATGCATACACATGTAATTACAAGCAGCCAAAACAGAAATCAAATCGGCAAAAAATATTATAGTGACATCTGTACATACACATATACAGTGACATACCCCCTTTTCAATTGCCTGGGGACGCCATTGGGTTAATCTCCCCAAACTTTCAAAAGGATTATATGTTAAAACATAGAATTAGGTGGCGAAATGCGTCAATATGAAAAATTGCGTTCAAACAACGTCACATGGCAACTAATCTAAAAATGCATGTTTTCCCCCATTTTGTGCTACCTGTATCCGCCCTCCATGTCAAATGTTTCATATTTGTGAATATAGGAATGTAGTTCAAGCTGCATGGAATCGAATGACGCTTGCCCAGAGTGAAACGGTCCAGCGGTTTGCGATATACGATGGGGGGCCGAATAGCCCCCCCCCCCGACAGTTTTGTATATTGTTTAGCCTGACAGTAATATGGTTAACACGCCCACCGAGGGGGGCGGATATCCGCCTCCCGGGAGATTTATCGTGAATCGCTGACAAACGGCGGCGCGCAACGCCGTCAAATTTGGCGTAGATGTTTGGGCTTCAATTACTCACATTATGTAAACTTTTCAACTTCAGGTCATCTCAGGTCATGTCAAAATGTCACGTCAAGTGACCCCACCTCCAATAATTTTGTGAAAGCTTGTGTTCGTGCCAAAGCCACAGTGCCACAGTGTTTGACTAAGAGGTTTGGAACTCACAGGATTAAATTAGGTCATAAGTACCTGCAATTATTTAATCTCGGATTTGTATATCGGTGACCTAAGATAAGGTCAATTTCGTGACCTCCCCCATTATAAGTCAACAAGAAAAAATGAAAACGCGTATACATCCATAGGAAATGGGTCAATTTGACCAGTTTTCACCAGATTCACCATTCTTGTGCCAAATACAAAGACCCATGTCACATTTTTGTTCTTTGACCTCTACGAGGTCAACTCAGGTGACCCCGATTTCACGTGTTTTTTCTTCAATAACTCCACAAAGACCCATGTCACATTTTTGTTCTTTGACCTCTACGAGGTCAACTCAGGTGACCCCAATGTCACGTGTTTTTTTAAATAATAACTCCTTACTATATTAAGTTAGTTGAAGGGGATTTTACCATTGTGCTTGCCTCGTCGAGACACATCGATTGATGTTAAATTTGCAAAACTGGCTTGACCTTGACCTGACCTAGGCCAGGCCAATTTTTGGATATGACCTAACCCTGTTCATCCGATATACCATTCGATGCATCTCGACGACAAAAACACAATGCTGAAAACATAATTACATAACCATGCTTCTGTCAAAAGTTATTCCTGAAAACAATTAGGCGATTTGTAGAATGTTTAAAGTTTAATGGCCTCTGCTGACCTAACTATCGACACAATGTTAAATCTGATGAGCCATTAACACGCCCACTGAGGGGGGGATATCCGCCTCCCCTGATCCTGGTTGACATCAAATTCAATTTTCTTTTGAATTATTTCCCCCCCCCCCCCCGTGTCGCTAGCTCTTTTAGTTCTCGATATATAGACGGCTATGTTAAGGGTACCCATATATGGCCGAAATTTGAACTTCGGTGACCTCTGGTGACCTCATTATTGACATGACCTAAAATTGACTTAGTACTTTCGATAGAGCGTGTCTCAAGCTATCTAACGTTTATTCCGCTTGTCGCTACGTTGCGTGGGTTTCGATATCTTAGGGGGCGGGTATCTGACCCTTCGTCGGTTCGATGTTGGCGCGGACCCCCGTCGGTGTGCATGTTATTTTGTTTTTGTTTAGAGAAAAGGTCATTCTTGATGACCCAGGTACAATTTTAGTTCAACGGTCCCTACCAGGTCAGCGGAGGCCAGGCGAGGTCGCCGGTGACGGTGAGTGGCTAATTACTTATGATAGACAAAGGTATGCAACTGACACCGTTGTGCTCGTCTCGTCAAGATGCATCTCTCATTATGCAACATGAACTACCTGGGTCACCAAGGATAACATTACAATCATTGTCATATCGTTATTGAAACCCGGGTTTTAAGACGATATTTCATTTTGAATAACGCATTCAACACTACGAGTACAATACGAAAACTTTACAGCGATCAGCAGAAAACCGATACTGTGTAAAAACTGCGTTAAAGTGTGTTTAAGTATATTCTTAGTCTGTCTAAGACTATTCACGGAGTTTATATATACATATATATGTAAAATTACTGTACCCTTCAAAACAAATCCTTAGTAATGCCCCTTCACCTGATGATGCCCCCATTGTGTGAGCCCCTGTCGGAAAATACGGTATGCTCGAAACATCCTGGCTACGCCCCTGCCAACTACCAATGAAATGTATGGAGCATTGTGGGGGATAATGACGTTTTAATGACGTCATGTCATGCCATTTTTGGTGGAAAAAGGATAAATGTTTGGCAAATAGTAGAAATCAGAGTTTTTAAGCAAATTGCAAATAAAGAAACGTGAAAAGAAAGGAAATAACATTTTCTTCAAAATGGCGATCTCGGATTTCCAACATTTTGGTTTTTAAACCCCCAATTTGTTTTTCTTTTTGTGAATTTGAAAAGTGAATTTCTTATGTTTCACATTCCTTATTTTCGAATATCAAAATAAGGTGACCGGCTCAAATCCGCGGAGGACAAAAATGGGGGTACCTTTTTCCCGCAAAAAGTTGCCCCCCCCCAAAAGAAAAAACCGACGGCTGGATCCGCCAGTGGCCATGCGAACGCTTGGTGATGTGCTCCTACCCGTGTTTCGCCGTTCAGGAGATGTGGCATTTACATTCGTTGGGTTCTGTATAGTTGTGCCTGTAGTCAGAGGCGGAACTTTTTGTTTTTCGTTGGGGTTGTAATTGAGTCGGCGACGGGGGGGGGGGGGGTAGTAAAAGCGACGAATTATAAAAACGAAGTATGTGCACAATTCAAGTTTAACACCTTAGAATGAACATAGGTTGTATTACCTCATTACTGACATATTTTAGCAACAGCGAGGTGTGCAATCTTAAAATTGAAAGTATCATGGTTGGGTCAAAGTAGGCAAAGACTACCTCATGGTAGCTATTATTAAGGCTATACCTAAATGGTGTGACTCAGCAACTAGCCAAGCCATTTCTTGCAAGAAAGGCACCTCCTGGTGATGCCAATGGTCCAGGTCCGGTCCTTTTGTATATTACAGTGAGATATAAAAATACATATAACATATTTGATATTTCCCACAACTCACAAGGCCATGGGTGGATAATTGTTTTCAAAGTTGCCCCGGCCGAGGACAGGGGCGCAACCAAGGGGCCCTAGCGGGCACGTGGCGGGGGATGTCCGTGAAGTTAGTGACGGAATCGGATTCGAATTCAGCGTCGAGTAGAGATTTGCTTCAAAATGTGGGAACAGTTCGATTGGGGCACGCTGATCACGCAAATGACATTCATTTTGACATTCAAGGTCATCTTCAAAATCATCTTCAAGGTCAAAGGACTTCGGCTCAAAACGACCCTAAGTTATTGTCCGATCGCAAAACAAAATAATGGTATCATTCTATTCCTCGGGTCAATATCTAGGCGCAGCTTTCGAAACCTCACTGGAGGCAAATGACCTTGACCCTCATTTTCAAGGTCCAAGGTCAAATAACCCGAAGTTTTTGTCCGATCGCCAAAATAATGGTCTCATTCGATTCCTCGGGTTAATATCGACCCGATATTATTGTCTAATTGACAAAATAATGGTCTCATTCGAATCCTCGGGGTAATATCTAGCCACAGCCTTCGCAAACTCACTCGTGGCAAATGACATTGACCCTCATTTTCAAGGTCATAGGACGGGGCGGCTCAAAACGACCCGAAGTTAGAAACCGATTGCCAAAATAATGGTCTCATTCGATTCCTCTGGTCAGTATCTGCCGTAACCTTTGCAACCTCACTCGTGTAAAATGACCTTGACCCTCAATTTCAAGGTCAAAGGACTCAAAACGACCCGAAGTTATCATCCAATCGCCATTGATCTTGAAATTGAGGGCCAATGTCATTTGCTACGAGTGAGGTTGCGAAGGCTACGGCTATATACTGACCCGAGGAATCGAATGAGATCATTATTTTGGCGATCGGACAATAACTTCGGTTAAGATTACCGTGAATGTCAAAATGAATGCCATTTTCGTGATCAGCGTGCCCCAATTGACCTGTCACCACATTTTTAAGCGAATCGCTACTCGACGCTGAATTCGAATCCGAATCCGTCGCTAACTTAATGGACATGCGGGGGAATCACGATTGAGGGCGCCTCTCCTGGGCGTCTGGACACCGAAGGTGCCACTCTCGAGTGTAGGTGGCGCCCCTTGAGTCGTGAGTGCCGGCGGAACCCCTTTAGATCGGACAATATGCCTCCTTTAGACCGGAGATAACGACCCCAACTGTGCCTCCCCCGAAAATATAAGTTTTCTGACCTGCCCGAGGTGTTCACTAAGACAAAATTGGCAAGGCTCAGCCTCCCTTGACTGAGCTCCCCCCCCCCCCCCTCCATTTCGAAAGCGCACCGAAGGCGCAATTTTACCCATATTTTTCACAGATAGTCGTACCAAGTATGCATTTTTATGCTGGGATTATATTTGCGTTTCTGTATTCTTTTTAAATAATAACTAAGGTCTTGAGAAAAAAAAGTCTCTCAAAAGTGACTGCCCCGGCCCCGCCGGGGCAACTTTGAAGTTGCCCCGGCCGCAGCCGGGGCTGCCCTATAGGATTCTCCACCCATGCACAAGGCAAACAAATTAGGCGAGAACCAAACCGCATTATTTTAGTAAGGCAATACATTAATCCCATCACCGAAATGACTAACTTTATCACCGTAAATGACTTAAAATCACCGAAACGTCACAACATATTGAGGATTTTGGGCTTCGGCCGATGAACTTCTTTAAAAATATGTAAACTGGCTCCAAGGGTTAGGTGAGGTGAGGTGAGGTGAGGTGAGGTGAGGTGAGGTGAGGTGAGGTGAGGTGAGGTGAGGTGAGGTGAGGTGAGGTTAGGTTAGGTTAGGTTAGGATAAAAGCTTGAGAAATAAATGGTGATGCTTTAACATGGAAGTCAATGAGAAAGTGGTCATTTCGGTGATGGATTAACCCTCGCCCTAAGGGAGCTTTTTCACCTTCGCCCTATGGGGGGGGGGGGGGCTGACAGGGACTGTTAACTTCCAAACCAAGCAACTTAGAGCAATGCGGTAAGAACCAGCATGTTGCCTGTCATGAGAGGAATCTAACAGTATGCGATTTTTAGGTTTCAGGTCAACGGGTGACCTTCCAGGGCAAGTGAATGACCTCGGATTTACCACGTCCAGAACAGAGATTTTGCTCTGCAGAAAACATCAAAATTAGAAATTGATAAATGTAAATAAAAAGGCATGCGCCTAGACCAGTTTTGGCTCAGAAATACAAAAAAAGTAATTATTTGTTCGTATCTTGTCAAAAAGTCAAAAAACGTTATTTAAAAAAAATGACGTAATCAGTTTCTTACACTTAGAGAGCCATCACTCAGTCAAAAATAAAGATATTGCTTTGAAATTTGGTATGGGTATTCTCCATACTCAGTACTCTCACATATATTCCAGTTTTTCTAATATCTTTGAAAATTTTGATTTTGTGGGGATTTAAAAAAAATAGGGGTCAAAACCCCCAAATTTTTCCAATCCGAGTTCGCCATTTTAAAGAGAATGCCATTTTGTATCTTTGGTGAATTGAGTTTGCAATTTGCTTCAAAACTCTGTTTTCTACAATTTTGCAAATATTTCTCTTTTTTTACCAACATGACGTCATCAAAACATGATTATCTCCCAACCTACTCAACCAATTTCAATTAAAATTTTACAGCCTACGTCTAATTGTTGGAAACTCAACTCCCAAAAATTTCAGCAAGATGCATTGCATGTGTAAAAAGTTATTCAAGATAAACTTCAGGGGGGCCTGTCAGGCCCCCCGTAGGGCGAGGGTTAATACCCTGCCTTTTAGGAATAATAAAAGACGTATGTAAAATTAGCAGCTGATTGATATTGCCCAATCTATATTTTGAGGTCTGTCGCCTCAGAATTGCCTGAAACTTGACAGGTAGGTTGTCCTTGCCACGCTAAACACGAAATACGTAAAATTATCCTGGAATACGGGTTACTTTTACAGTTATAACGTTTTAAGTTTTGAATGTCTGTCAGTTGAATATCTGGCTAACTTGACGCGGAAGGCCTCCAATTCCTGCGCAGTCGTTTCTAAATAAAGGAAGACAGACATTCAAAACTTAAAAAATGTTAACTCTGAAAGTAGCCCGTGTTACAGGCTAATCTTACGTGTTTCGTGTTCAGCGTGGCAAGGAGGGCCTACCTGCCAAGTTTCAGGCGATTCTGAGGCGACGGGACTCAAAACTGTAGATCTCTAAAACGGTATAACTCTGAAAGCATCCCGCGTTCCAAACTAATTTTACGTTTTTCGTGTTCAGCGTGGCAAGGAAGACGAACCTGCCAAGTTTCAGGAAATTCTGAGGCTACGTGCCTCAAAATTGTAGATTGATACTACTGGGCAATATCAATCTACTGCTAATTTGACGTAGCTTAATAAAAGAGACAAATATGACGCAGCTATGTCAAATATGTACATTTATTTTGCCCTTGTATATTGCTTTAAATATTTATGCTGGTTTCACATGCGTTTTTGTTTGATGGATGTTGGATTAGGCTATTCTCTTTTAAATGACTTTTACTGAAGTGGCCCTCTACTTTTCAACACCATGACCAGGTATATCTTGTGAAAATAATGTTTGTCTGGCTAAACATTGAAGGTTGTGGTAATCCTAAATTTAAACTCATTTGATTTGGGTCTATGGTTATTTGTGTTTTTTTTTTCTTCCAGCTCAGGATGATTGGTATGCCTTCACGTCTTTCACACCAAAATATTTATAATATTGTTCAAGTTCTTCATTAAAGGGAGTGTGCCTACTGTTTTGGAATGTCAAAAATATTTTTCATACGGTAAGTAGCTGTTGGTTTGATTGTTGTATATGATGAAATTCATATCTGGAGCCCCTTTAGTTGAATTTTCACTTATATTGTTTTTTGTTTATATTTGTTTCGATATCTATAAAACGATCGCCACTATGGTGATGTTATGTAAAACGGCGCACATAAGACAATACAATTACGGTCACATCATGCAAGATTGAAAGACGAGTTTTGCACAGCACGTTCTTGCCACTGTGAACTTTATTATGTGCAAGTTTCGTAGCTCTAAATTGATATCTTCTTCAAAAAATGGCAATCGGCCATCATCGAAATGGCCATCATCGAAAAACATGATGGCCGTCCAGTTTCTGTTCGGCTGCTGCTATCAGCGTGCACGAGCTGTTTTGTTGAATTGCTATTGGCCGGCGCTAACAATATGCTAGCAGTTTAATCGATAGTTGCAGTGCTTCTAGTAGCGGAAGCCCTCTGGAGTCCACCCGATAACTTTTTGCTCCCAAGCAAATTCCTGGAGTCTTTGAATATCTCAGCAACTAGGGTGAATCTGGAGAAATGAAGCATTGGTTCAATTCAGAAAATTGTATTCTATAGACCAGTGTCAATAACCCCAACTAAGCGATGTGAGTAGGCACACTCCCTTTAAGTGTCAATTTCACCAACATATTTTTGCTCAAAATGTAATATAACTTTTGCCAACCATGTAAGGGTGCATTCTAATGTTAAATGTGTGACCTATCCAGAACTAAGCCCAATGTAAAATATGCTACACTCAATCTTGTTTTGCTCATGTTTTTATGTTAACACCTATAGATTGCCATTTTGTGGGTGTCTGAAATTGACAAAAATGTTACCCATTTGTCAGTAAGCAGTGTTGTTATATAGTGTTTATGACCCAACTGAATATGACCCTGCACCCCTGGGTACCTACATAGTCTTTCTCAGTAATTTTGGGATAACATGTTGTACTACCTATTGTTGGATTTTAAATGTTATTTTATGACAAACTTTACTAACATTTTAAAGTTTGTCCTTTTCTGTGTTCATATATTTATTAATTGTTTTGTTATGATTGTTATTGAAAAATCCTTTGGTGAAAAATCCTTTGGTTTTGCGTACCGTTTACAGTATTTATTTACTTGGGTAGGCATTCACTGGCAATGTTGGGGTTGTAATATTCATGATTGGGGTTGTAGTTTTTGAGGAAGCAGTTGTAGCTACAACCCCAAAAGTATATAAAGTTCCGCATGTGCCTGTAGTCATCTGTGACCAGTGACTTAGCCAAGGGGGGTGGGGCATGGGCCATGGCCCCACTGACGAAAACAAATTTACACTAGATAAAATTAGATTCTCTGACCACTTCCCCCCCCCCCCCCCCGGGCAACAACATATGGCTGAGGAGCGAAATTTGGTTCCACCAGCGACGTGCCCCCCCCCCCCCCCCGATACAAATCCTGGCTACGTGCCTGCGTGACACTTTCTTTGTGTTGTCCGAAAGTTTGTGACAGAAAGGTTTTTGCACCTCTGCGGCAATGAACTTCAAATATTATTTTAATTCGAATACACACACAATTGTATTCAATATATTGTATTTTCTTTTCAGATATTTTCCGATGTAATTACCATCACAGTGGATATAAATATTACTATTATTAGATTACCATATCCTACTATATAGTTGACATTCTAGAAGAAAAGTATAACTATTCAGAAAAGCATACCAGAAATAATTGATGTGGTAACATAGTTAGTTTATTCTAGTTTAGGCCAGGCGTGACGTCGCTATGGCAGTCGCCAAACTTGAACCTACTCATTGATATAAGCACTCTGGAGCTGGGTGCCCTTCCCTCCCGCCGTCTGCACGAGGTGACCAGGCAC